>JAJPUD010000213.1:250776-290078 GCA_023553655.1 Myrmecobius fasciatus | reverse complement strand
TTTTTTTTTTTTTTTTTTTTTTTTTTTTTTTTGCTTTTTTGCTGAGGCAATTGAGGTTAAGTGACTTGCCCAGCATCACACAGCTAGGGAATGTTAAGTGTCTGAGACCATATTTGAAATCAGGTCCTCCTGACTTCAAGGCTGGTGCTCTTTCTACTGCGCTACCTAGCTGATCCTGGGTCACACAAATCTAAGGCTAGATTTGAACTCTGATCTTCCTGTTTCCAGGACATGCGTTCTAGCCACTGTACCATCTAGCTGCTAATTCAGCCTCCTATAACAGAAGTTACGGAGAGATCTAGACTTATATAAAGATAAATTTTCTAAATATTAGAGTTGCCCCAAAGAAGAAAAAGCCTGAGAAAGTACTAGATTTCTCCTTATGAGAGCCCTTCAGTCACCTGTTGGCAATGTTACAGATTAGGAGCTTCTTTAGATACAGGTTTGAGTAGATGGCCTCTAGGCTTTCTTCCAACTCTAACATTTTGTGATTCTGAGAAAGCTGATTTTGTTTTTAAACTCATAATTTCAAAGCAATTTCCACTTTGCCCTTACCTAGCATTTTTATTCTACAAATCTCAACCCATTATAACTTCATTGCAAACCTCCCCTTGCCCATTTCACAGAGTGAAATATTGATTTGCTTCAGGCCATGCTATTAGTCACTAGTAAAAGCAGGAATTAAGTTAAGATCTCTTGGCTCCATTGATCTAGTATTTAATGGGAGGGAGTTTTTGCTAATCTCTTCTAACAGAAAGAATAGCAGAATTTAGGAAGAAAAAAAATAACCTAACTAGGAAACAAAAACATGAAGATTTTAGTGAGAGACATTTTCTTAAAATATGGAGAAGTAGGTCTCTGGCTACATTTTATAAAATAAATGAGAAAAATCCCCTCAAGTTGGGGGTTGCTATTTTGGAGATAGTTTCTAAAGAGACAGAATTATGTAGTGAATAGAAAGAGCTTTGGGTTAGGAGGGAGAAGGATCTGAGTTCAAATACTGTCTCACATAGACATTAACTCTGACTCTGGCTAATTTTCTGTGCCTTTTTCTTCAACTATAAATTGAGAGGGTTGGACTTGACCTCTAAGCCATTTTCTAGGTCTAATTCTATGATTAATAAGCTGTAATAATGGCAAATGTGACAACATATGTAGAAACCATCTTGTCCCCTTGGATATCAGATTCTTGGATCAGTTAATTTTAAATTTGGGGTTCTATTTCAGTAAAACTGTGTGATTTCACCACAAACTACAAATGATTTTATATTTACTTATTTCTGTGATTGCATTCCCAAAGAAAGTAAGTTTCTTGAGGACAGTGGACTATTTTTCATTCCGCCTTTGCATCCCCAGTCACAAATACTTGTCGAATTGAATTGAATACAGAACTTTAGTTAACAGGTTAGATTGGTCTGCCTCTGTTGAGACAAACTATTCTTATTTCTATTTTTGGTGAGGCAATTGGGGTTAAGTGTCTTGTTCAAAATCATACAGCTATTAAGTATAAAACATCTAAGTCTGGATTATGAACTCAGGTCCTTTTGGCTTCAGGACTAGCACTCTACCTAAATGAGCACCAATATGGTGCCTGGAACTAGCAAAGTAGTTTCAGGACTGAACGGGCTTACCATAATATACTATCATAGACTTGAAGTTATAAAGTTTCTTAAATACAACCTTCCTCTCTCAGTTTATGAATAAAAAACTCAAACCTAGGGAAGTTAAGTGACTTGCTTAAAGTCACAAAAGCTATGTAATGGCAGAGTTGGAATTGAAAGCCAGGCCAATCCATTATGAACCAAGTTGATTCTAAGAGGCGGGGGAAGAGTACTTCTGACTGAATGAGGAATGAACAGATAAAGTCAGGGGAAAATGAAGGATGGAGTTTCATTAGGAAGAAGCCCAGGATAATGTAATTTTTGTAAATATAGCTGTATTTCCATCAGTAGGCCAAGTGGGTGAAAACCACAGAGTATGATTTTGGGGCACAGGAAAGAACTAGATCTCTTCCACCTCCATCTTCTGCCTGTTTGAAATTCTCTCAACAGAGATTCATCTTGAAAAGCGTGTTATACTTGTTAAAATGTAAATAGCCTTCCATTCTATCAATTGTTTAGATGAGAGTATGAAAGAAGGCTCTGAGAAGAACTTTTGATTGAAGAATGGAACAAAGGACCAGGAGGGGACCAGGTCCCTGAGGGCACCAGTAGAAAAGCCACAGAATGGGGAACTTGGGACTAGTAAACTTTCCTGGTATCACAATTTTTCCTCAGGCTAGTAGGAACACAAAAGTGTACACAGAAATATATGTGTATATGTGAGTGACGAAATGATCATGAGGGCAGAAGGAAGGTGTGTATGATGAAGGTAAAGGGAGAACTGGTGAAGAACTATCAGGTACCATTTTCTGGAGGTCAATAAAAGTTTAATTTCTCTTAGTTTATCTCCCTTCTTGCCTAACATATATGTGACCTTGAAAAAGAGTATAGTTCTTTTATGTAAAAAAAAATGGCCCTACGGTCACTTACCAGATGCAAGAGGTGAGTCACTGGAGGTACCCCCTGACCCAGAACTGCCTCTTTTTGCGCTAGGGAACTTCACTTCAGTTCCATCGAAGGACAAGTCTTCACCTTCAGCATCACTTGTCAGAATATTCTGACTTTCTGTAGGAAGGTCTAAGCTACAGGTGCACTGTGGGAAAGGTCCATTCTCAAAGGATGCTATGATGTGGTCATCTTTCTTCTCAGAAGCTTCAGTGTACCTCCTGAGAGGCTCCTTGCAGCCCCCATAGCCATTTGTGAAGTCAAAGTTGGCTGCCCAGTGATTCCTGTCACTGTTCTCCACCTCCTTAACAAGGTTACTGTCATTGCAATGGAAAGATTTCTGCAAGTACGGCTCAGAGGAAATTTGGATGGAGTCAGTCCTATATGAGGATTTAGTGCAATAGGAGCTCTCTGAATCCATTGTGCTGTCCGTACCAGTGAAACACTGGCTTAAGCTGTCATTCTCCCCAATCTCCAAGGGCTCGGAGAACGGAGAAGCTGGTTTGCTTCCAGGTCGACTCAACAACAATAAACAATCAGAACCATGGGGAGCTCGGTCCACATATTCATCTTCTGTGGGGATCTGTCTAAAGTTAGCTTCCTCAGTCTCATTGATCAAAGACAGCATGGCAATATCCTCCACTTTGCATGGATCTGCTTCCCCACACGTGTGTCCCTGTGGATAACATGAGTCTTCAGGTAATATCTTTTCTTCCTTGGTCAGTAATAAAGTATCTTCATAAGCCTGGCTAGCACTAGATGTTGTCATGTGTGTATTGATGAAATTATCACCAGACGATTCCTGCGAATTTAAACCCAAAAAGCAAAAAAAAATGTTTTTCAAAGTCTTTATAACTCTAATATCTTCTGAGCAAACATCAGAAATGAAATTTACAGCAATTTTTGTCAGCATCAATACACACACAGAGGGTACCTATGAATGCATAGCAATGCATTGCTATGATAAAATAGATAAAAGTATCTATTTTATATTTTGCAATGGACTCTATATCTTCTTTGGTTCTAGATTTTTTTATCCTTAAATCTGGTGGATAAATTCTATAGGAATTTGCTTTAAAATTTTATTTAATTTAGTATAGAAAACATTGAGTTTCTGACTCCAGGGAGTTTATAATCTAAAAACACTAAGTCAGAGAACTGCCCAGTACAAACTGTCTATACCTTAAGTAGGTAAGTAGTAAAAGGTGGATGAATTTTTAAAAAGAGTAATGGGTTTGTTAATTTTTTGTTGAGTAACAAACTCTTCAGGATTTGAGATCTGTTGATAGTAGGAGTATTCTTTTAAACAGTGGGATTCACATTTTGATCAAGTTTTTTAAAAAAAAACAATTTTAACATTTTAATTTAAAGTTTTGAGTTCCAAATTCTATCTTCTTTTCCTCTTTCCCCTCCCTCCCTGAGATACTAAGTAATCATATATATATATATATATATATGTATATATATATATATATATAAAATATGTGCAATTATGCAAAACACTTCCATATTAGTCAAACAATATCAGTTCTTTCTTTAGAGAGGGAAAGTACTCTTCATCACTGATCCTTTGGGATTGTCTTGGATCATTTTATTGCTGAGAATAGCTAAATGGTTCATAGTTCTTCAACAAACAATATTGCTATTACTGTATACAATGTTTTCCTGGTTCTGTTAACTTCATTATTCATTAGTTCACGTAAATCTTATAATATTCCATCACAATAAAATTGTTTAGTCATTACCCAGTTGATGGATATCTCTCTGATTTCCAATTCTTAGCCATCACAAAAAATAGCTGCAATAAATATTTTTGAACAAATAGATTCTTTTCCCTTTTTTGAATGTCTTTGAGATACAAACCTGACAATGGTATTGTTGGATCAAAGGGTATGTACAATTTTATAGCTCTTTGATCACAATTCCAAATTGCTCTCCATAATGATTGGATCAGCACAATTCTTACAAAAATGCATTAGTGTCCCAATTTTCCTACACTCCCTCCAACATCAAACATTTTCATTTTTTTGTCTTATTAGTCATTCTGACAGGGGTGAGGTGGCACCTCAAGAGTTGTTTTAATTTGCTTTTCTCTAATGAATAGTAATTTACAGCACTTTTTCATGACTATAGATAACTTTTATTTCTTTGCCTGAAAACTGCCCTTTCATATTCTTTGACAACATATCAATTGGGGAATGATTTGTATTTTTTTATAAACTTGACTTAGTTCTCTATACATTTGAGAAATGAGGCCTCTATCAGAAATGTTGCAAAATCCCCCCCCCCCAGTTTTCTGCTTTCCTTATAATTTTGGTTGCATTTTGTTTGGAAAAATCTTTTTAATTTTATATAATCAAAAGTATCTATTTTATATTTTGCAATGGACTCTATATCTTCTTTGGTTCTAGATTTTTTTATCCTTAAATCTGGTGGATAAATTATGTCATGTTCTTTTAATTTGCTTATGGTATCACTCTTCAGGTATAAATCATGTAGCCATTTTGACTTTATTTTGGTATATGACATGAGATGTTGGTCTATACCTAGTTTCTGTCATCCTCTTTTCTAGTTTTCCCAACATTTTTTTTGCCAAAAAGTTGGATCTTTGAGTTTATCATACACTAGATTACTATCACCATTTACTATAATGTAATTTGTACCCAATTTATTCCCACTCTTGGAACATAAGGTTTTGCAAAAGTGAATGTTAAAAATTATCTTTGCATGCATTTGTAAAAAATAAAAAGCTATAAAAAATAAATAAAAAGAAATGTCCATCTTCCTGTGTGAGAGGTAATGTAATATAGTGGATAGAGTATTAAACTTCAAACCAGGAAGGCACAAGTTTAAATCACTCTTCTAACACTTATTAATTATGTGAAATGGGTAAGTCACTTATTATCTCTGAACCACAGATTCCTCCTTTATAAAATAAATATTATAATAATCCCTATTGTGTTTATCTAAGCTGTTTGTTCTGAGGTTCAGGTAAGATAGCTGAACATACAAATTAACACAAAGGGTAGCATCTAACTTTGCCCTCAAGGAGCTTGACAATACACAAAAGAATCTGTAAAAGACATGGGGGGAGGGAGAGGGAAGGTACCAAATATAATAGAGGATTCCAAAGGAATGGATCTGGGTATGAAATGATGAGATGGATCTCCATTCTCCTATTAGAGGGAGGGGACCCAGGGGAAAAGGAAACCACAGAGATGAGAGTTCCAAAGTGAAATAAATACCAGTCATTATTATATGATCATTACTATTGTATGGATATCACAGGAAACTAAGGGGTTTAATAGCATCATTCACTCATGCCCTTTTTCTTTTAGTTCACTATTAAAAAAATTAGGGAAATTAACAAAGTGAAATCAAAATCAAAATAATCCCAAACCAAAAATCTTTTGGAAGAAACTTTTTATATTCTAAAGGCTATTCCAAAAGTACAGAATTAAACAATAATTCACATGATAAAAACTATGTATATACTAATACCAATGCAAATTTATATAAAGTTTTGTGGTTTATAGAACACTTGCTTCACAATAATTCATGGAGGCCATAGTATTCTCAATTTACAAGTGAGGAAACTGAGGTTTGAAGAGATTAAGTCAATTACTTATGGTCACAGCATTGAAAACTGCTGGAGTGAAGAAGTAAATCTGTATTTCTTGACTTCCAATTTTTCCTTCTTTCTACTAGTACCAGCCTTAAGAAAAAAAAATTGTCATTTTGCTAAAAATATTCATCATGTTTAATTAAGAATAGGAAACATTTAATTGTGAGAAAAAGCCATCTGTTCATAATGATGATGATTTTATCATTTCCGATGCAATTTAAATCTTTTTCCCTAATTCTTTTGGTACACAGTATACAGAGTACAAAAAAAGGCCCTGATTCTTTGGAAAGTGTGTGTGTGTGTGTGTGTGTGTGTGTGTGTGTGTGTGTGTGTGTATTAATGTTTATGTCACAGATAAAGAACACAGATGGTTAGAACTTGACAAGCAGTATTTAGAGAGGTTTAACGTCACACTCTACCAAGTAGCTTCTTTATTTATAGATATTTCAGATATATTGAACAATATGAATTTGGAAGTTAAGAGACAAATTTCTTTGTATTTCAAGAAATAATGGCTACAACATGTAGCTAATAATCTTCATATTTTGCTCTTTGTCCCCCCCAAATAAAACAATCTCAACATCTCATTAAATAAGTATGCTTCATTAGCCAAGTTCCATCTGAAGTCATCATAAATTTTAGTAAAAGAATGAAATAGATTCAGGTCTGTGGAGGTATATGGAAATATTCTTAATTTAACAGGTTCTAAAAGGTTTTTTCTTAATGAAAACAAAAATTTAGCCATTTATATTCCTTCCCATTCCAAAAAAAAATTAGGTTCCAATAGAGTACTATAGAATAAAATGTCATTGTTTTTAATAATAATTATTATTATGGTAAATTACATGGGTTATCAAATACTTTATAGGTGTGACTTTGTTCAATTTTCCTAACAAAACCAATAATACATTTTTATACCCATTTTGGAAATGAAGAAACTAAGTCTCTTGAGAGATAAAGTAAGTTGCACACAGTCATACAGCTGGTTAGTGTTTGAATCAGCATTTCAATTCCAGCCTCTCCTGACTCCAAGACCAATGCTCTTTTTCTGCCATATAGTGAAACCTGGTTCAAAAAGTACAAAATAAATATGCAAACACATTTGGCTTTACCTTATTTCGTCTCAAGATGCTGCATCTGTCATTGATCCAGAGCCACAGATCAGCTGAAATAATAAACAGAGAAAGAAAAATACTGGTTATAACATTGAGATCACCAAAACGGACTATAAACAGAGGAAAAAAGATAGGGTCTAAGATACAGTCTTAGTGATATCCATGATTGGGAATAGGTGGGGCATAAATGATGATTCCATAAAAGAGATTGAAAAAGATCAATGAGGCAATTAAGAAGGGGAAGGAGAGGAAGTGATAGTAGAAGAAAGAGAGAAAGAGAGAGGCAGAGAGACAGAGACAGAGATTCAGAGAAAGAGAGAGAGAAAAAATAGACAGAGATATACAAAGAAAGAGAGAGATAGAGACAGAAACAGAGAGAGAGACAGACAGACAGAGGGGAGAGGAAGGGAGGTAGGGAGAGAAAAAAGAGAGGAGAGAGAGAGAAAGAGAGAGAGAGAGAGAGAGAGAGAGAGAGAGAGAGAGAGAGAGAACAAATGGATGATTTAAAAACCATTAATGCTTTAAACTAGACTAAGACTTTAAGGATACCTTGGATAACTTCAGGAGAATTCTCATTCCCATAGAACAGGGGTGGGGTAACTTTTTCCTGCCAAGGACCATTTGGATATTTACAATATCATGTGTGAGCCATACAAAATTATAAATTAATAGAATTCAAACAGTAAAAGGTTGTTGTACCTCGCTTTCCGATCAGCCCTGAGGTTGATTATATAAATAATTTCCCTAGCCTTATACAGCCTGTGGGCCAGACGTTCCCCAATCCTGCTACAGAAGTTGAGTTAATGAAAGAAAATAGGGATTCTAAAAGGGAAAGATGGGCAAGGATTGATTGCATTCCAAGCACAGTGGAAGATGGAGTGCTACGTATGAAATGCTGATGGACAATTTGGCTGAACTGCAGTGTGTATAAAGCAGAGCAATGTGCAATAAGTCTGGAAAAGTAGCTCATGGCCAGGTTGTAAAGAATTTTCAATGACAGAAGATCCTAGAGAAGGTAGAGTGACATTGGAATTTATTGAGCAAAGGGGTGACATACTTGGATATGCACTTTAAGAAAGCTGTTTTGGCAGCTGGGTGGAGGATGGATTGGAATGGGAAAGGACTTGAGGCAAAGCCATCAATTAAGAGGCCAGTCCAACAGTCCAAGGAAGGGTGATGAGTACCAGAGCTTCAGAGTAAGAAGTGAAAGTGGGATGGATGTGATAGGTGTGACAAACTCCTGTAAATGGATATGTGGGATAACTTGAGAGTGACGAGCTAAAAGTAACAGGCAGTACCCCTGTCTTGACAAAAACATAAAAGTCTGGAAAATAGGTGGGTATGAGGGGAAAAATAATGAACTATATTTCAGACATGATGATAAGTTTGATATGTTTATATGACATCCAGTTTGAAATTCTAACAGGCAATTGGAGTTGCAGAACTAAAGTTTAGGAGAGAGACAAGGACTGGGTATCTGGGAATTTGGAGACTAGGACTAGATTTTTTGCAAAGAGATAATAGTCACACCCTATATGAGGCAATAAAATCACCAAATGAGAATGGTAGGTGCTGTCCTCTTTACTTTTCTTTTCACACAGATTAGTTTATTGCTGAAAGGATAGAAAAATATTTTTTGGTATGAAGAAAAAGGAATAAAATCAACTGGCAAAGAATATAATATATTGTCTCTGACATAGATGAATATTTTGGTGCCTGAAAAGAGAAGGAAAAACTTTTGTTTAATAAAAACTGGTAAAATATATTAAAAATATAGTTGTTAGATGGGATCTAAGCAAGAGAATATGAACTTTCAAAAATATGAAGACAAATCATCTTGTGAAAGATGTAATTGAATAAGTATGTAAACAGTTGATGCTTTAAGAGGGCAGAAAAAGAACTGGATAAATATGAGGATGAAGAAATGCAGTTTGTGGTATATGAAATGAGATGGTAGACCATATTGAGAACACAGAAATGCAGGACACTGTGATACCTTCAATTTATTTGCATATAACAGTTTTAAGACTTAAGGGGGTAGAAATCATGCTCCCCAAATTAAAATGAATAACTATTTGAAGACTACATATTTTTAAAAAATTGTAATTTTCTAGTGGAAATTGTATCTTGTAAGTGAAAGAGAATTTTCAGTAATCTCTGAAATCAGCAAGCTCTGATTTAAGTCATTAAAAATATAGATTATAGAGGACTGAGATTTAGGCTGCAGTTGAAACTGAAGTGGGAAGTGTCTAACAAGTGGAGGCTAAAGGAACAGGAAGAGATGAAAATCAAATCTTTTGAATTGAAGAAGAGGGACCTGGAGCAGTCAGAAGACAGAAGGCATCAACATAATTCTTGATTATTTGCAAAGTGCCTTAGAGCTTCAATGTCACCTATTATTCTTTGGTGCCCTCTAGAGCTTAAGAAAGGTGAAATCTCTCAAAAATACCTGTTAGACTCTTCTATCTTCTGAGAGGGAAAAACAGAAAGGGGGAAGATGTTAGGAATTTTTTTGGTTGTTGTATAGGAAGAGCTACTGAGATGTAATTGGAGGATGCAGTATCCTGGTGAAGGAAGAGCTGGTGAGGCTGATTTTCCTTGCCCTGGGAGCCAATCTCAGCTCTTTTTTTTTTTTTTGGTTATAAATGCTGTTTACTATAATTTGATTACCCAACACAGCATTCAGGTAAGTGAATAGCTGACTGGAATGAGTGTGCCTACTGGACTACTGTGCCTAACTATAGCTAAACTGATGGGCTTTACAATTCTGTAGCTTAAAGGGAACTAGCCATTATCCAAATTAATACCATAATACTATTCAAACATTCTTTTAGTGTGACCAAAAGAGCTTATAAATGCTATGTCAGTTAAATAATGAAAAAGAAGAGGATTTGCTAAGCTGAACAGCACTGAGGATAAGCAGACAAGCAGTTGGCAAAAAATTGATTTTGTGTGGTGCAGATGATCCAAAAGGGACCGATGTCCAAGTTGTGAGCCTATAAATCTTACTCTCTTAAATATTTCCCTGTCATTTTCTTATGTATGTCCATACTGAATGTGTTGGTGGGAGAGTAATTATGTGTCGATTGTGATGTATTTTATTACCCTTCCACTTGCTTTAAAATATAAATACTTGTAAAGGTATTATTTCTTTTGCTTCATCACTTAATAAATAGTTAGGATTGTGATATAAAAATATTATCATTTTTGACTGGTTTGTATAAATGGAAACATATCAGTGGGGGCTCAAGAGATAAATTGATGAGTATATTCTCCCTCAAACAGGGTTACTCCTAGACTCTTAGAGAATTTGAGTGTCATTGTACCAGCGTTCTTTTTCTGGAAGTCTAAAATTATTATGGGACAGTAGGGTGGAGTGAGATAGCAGCCCAGCTCAGAGATAAAATTGGTCTCTACATACTACTGTGGAAGAAATAAGGAGGCACATACACTAATATATGAAGGGGTATTATGGCTGTGTTTGCATCTGTTGACTAAATGGGACCTCTTATTCCTCCAATTTGCTGGGGTACTTAAGAGCTACATCACTTTATATGGTACTTATTACCTGATGGCTCTGTCACCTATATAGCATTTATTACTTGGAGTCTATTGCACTTAATTAAAGAACATTTACTAAGAACATAGCTTTGTAATTGTTCACAACACTGAGCATTTATTAGGGAGTTAACAATTATTTGTTGAATAAATGAACAGGTATATCTGTAGTTGATCATTATAGTTTTGAGAGAAAAGAAGAAGATCCAGGGTAGAGATGTGGGGTTGAACCACATATCATAATATTAATGATGATTCCATAAAAGGAAACTAAGCAGGGAAGATCAAATAGGGAGAAGAATCATAAAAGGCCAGAAAGGAAAAAATAATGAAGAAGAGACAGTGGTCAATAATGTCTAATGCTGCACAGTCAGCAATAAAGATGAAGACTGAGAAAAGACCATCAGATTTGGTAACTAAGAAATCACTGGTAACTTTGGAAAGAAGTTTCAGTTAAGTGATAATTGGAAAATGGATTGCAAAAGGCTGAAAAGTGAATGAGGAGAGGAGAGGAAGGCAACAAGTATAGATAGCGTTTTCTATGAGCTTGAGGGGATGGTAAAGCATAATGAAAGTATAGTTTCACTTTTTATTTATTTATTTTAAGAATGGGGGAGACAGACATGTAACAGCAGCAAAGATGGAACCAGTAAATAGGGAGAGGTTGAAAATTAAAGCGAATGGATGATAATAGAGCAATATCCTCCAAAGGACAGGTGCAGATGTGATCAAGTCTACATGTAGAAGGGTTGTCCCTCCAAGAATACAAGTATTTTAAAATAATCCAAAGATGTAAAATAATCCAAAAGAATAATTTTCTATTGCCAGATTACTTCTCAAAAGCCTTTTTAAAACTCTAGTATTATTTATGAGATCTAATGAAGAACATTTTGGCTCCTTCCCCAGAAAGATATTTTTACTTTTTTAAAAAAAACCAAAATGTGATCCCCCCAACAAAAAGGCCAGTGGTGAATACATATATGCCTATCCGTTCATTCATTTATTCAACACATATTTGTTAACTCCCTAATAAATGCAAGATACTACACTCAGTGCTGTGAACAATTACAAAGCTACATGAGACGGGGTACTTACTTCTGACATTAAGGAGTTTATAATCTCGTTGAAGAGATGACATAATTAAAAACCAGTATGCCTCTAGTGCCTAGAATAGTGCTTCTGCATATATTATGTTCTCAGTAAATGTTTCTTTAATTAAGTGCAATAGACTCCAAGTAATAAATGCTGTGTGAGTGACAGAGCCAGCAGGCAACACGTACCATATAAAGTGATGTAGCTCTAAGTACCCCAACAGATTGGAGGAATAAGAGGTCACATTTATCAACAGATGCAAACACAGCCATAATACCTTTTCATATAAGTTATTTTTAAATGAAGTAAGGAAGCTTTAGGAATAGTACTGCTATAGAAGGGAAAAGGGAAGAAGAAAAAGAAAGAGCAAGAAAGAAGAAACCAGAAAAAGAGATAGAAAATGAGAGAGGGAGACACAGAGAGAGACAGAGAGAGAGAGAGAAGAAGAAGAAGAAGAAGAAGAAGAAGAAGAAGAAGAAGAAGAAGAAAGAGAATTGAAGAGAAGCGAAAGAGAGATAAAGAGAGAGGTGAAAGTAAAAGAAATGGAGAGAAGAGAGAAAAAGAAGAGAGGGAGGAGAGCAAGTGAGCATTTATGTGTATGTATGTATGTGTGTATATATATTTCTATATTACATATGTATGCACATATATAGAATAAGTGCAGTTGTATTTCTGATATTGTTTGGAGTTTACATTTAGCAAATGCTTGTTGAACAAATAAATGCATGCACCATCTCCTATATAAATATGTGCTACTCTCTAAAATCTCCAACTTTTTGAAAGCCAGAAGAGTTCGAATTATTTAGGAATCGATGTGTTAAACAACTGACACACTCTTTGCACTTAGAGAAAAATCAATCAAATGGTTCAAACAAAATTTAAACAAAAAAAAAAAACCAGCTGCTTGGGCTGGTTTAAACAAAAATAGCTTAGCAGGACAATTTTCAGCATAATATCTGACACTTGGCTAAAAGTTAATAAAGGCTTGCAGACTTGACTTGACAAAGTAAGAAAACATACATACTGAATTACAAATTTTCTCATGTGATAGCACCTGAACAATCAGAGACATAATACCTGTCAGCGCTTTTCCTTCCTTCCTATAGTAGATCGCAAAGATGATGACTGTAATTACTGCCAAACATGCCAGGAGGAGTAGAAAGATTATACTGTATAAGTATTTTGGTGATTCTGTATAGGGAAAAATATGCATTAGAGTAATATTTAATTTTATTCTGTAAGCTTAAAAAATCCTATTTATCTTGTCACCAAATCATATAATTCAATATTTCTAGAATAGCAATCTTTATTAAAGACCTCATAATTTGCCAAAATGATACAAACAAAATTTTGCCATACATTAGCAAGTGACTTAATTAGTTGAGACAAAAAACAAATTTATTATCACCAAGTGGGCTGGTGGGAACCAGAGAGAGCTTTACTAAGGGATTTTAAAGTCCTGGGCAAGAACCTGAAGACTTTAGGAGTAAAGGGGATATTTTCATCCTTTCTTACAAGGGCTTCAGAAAAAAAAAGGCACATTTGGGAAGTAAAAGAGTTTTGAAGAAGATGATATTTGATCCTAGGCAAGATATTTAATCTCTCAGGGTCTTTAGAAAGTCTTTATGTTGCAGAGAAGGTTTCAATGTATGTTGATGGAGGAAATTTCTCATCAAGAGATCCCTACATTGAGGAAGTCGGGTCATACATCTGGTTCCCACACTGCCCTCCAGCAGCGCAATACCTAAAAACAGGGTTGGGATTTCTAGACTATGGTCTATATAATACAGGAATAATTGGCCCTAATCTAGGGATGGAAGGCTAATAAAAGTTATATTTCCCCAGTATCTTAGAACATATAACATAATGATTTAGAGCATTTTTTCATTTGATGTAAATTGTTTTGATTTCTTCATTAGAAGACCGCCTGTTCATATCCTTTGACTATTTATTATGTTATTGTAGATTTGACAAAGTTCTTTATATATTTTAGATGTAAGACCTCTATCTGAGAATTTTTCTATAAAAATTTTCTCCTAATTTTCTGCTTTCCTTCTGATGTTGGATACTTTTGTTTTACTTGTTAAAAACAAAACCTTTTAAATGTAATTGAATGACCCATTTTGCAACTCATACTGCTAACAAAGAACAAGAAGGATTTAAATTGAATATAGTAGAATGATGAAAACTATTTATCAATATCTGCCAGTTTTGCTGCTGTTCAGTCATTTTTCAGTCACATCTAACTCTTCATGACTGCATTTCGGTTTTATTAACAAAGATCCTGGAGGGGTTTGCCATTTTCTTTTCTAGCTCATTTCATAGATGAAGTAACTGAGGTAAACAAGATTAAGTGAATTGGTCAGAGTCATGCAATTAATTTTCTTATTGATGCTTCTTTCTATAGTAACTGGTTTAGTGGAGATCAGGGCAGCTAAGTGATGCAATAGAGTGCCAGGTGTGAAGTCAAGTTTCACTCATCTTCCTGAGTTCAAATCTGGCCTCAGGCACTTATTAGCTGGACAAATTGCTTGATTTTATTTGCCTCAGTTTCCTCATCTATAAAATGAGCCAGAGAAGGAAATGGCAAACTACTCTAGAATCTTTGCCAAGAAAACCTCAAATGGGGCCACAAAAAGTTAGATACAATTGAACAATATCTGAGGTCATTTTGCAAAAGTATGCCTTATTTAAAAAAAAAACAGGATAAGAAAAGGAGAAGTAAGTAGCAATGTACATTAACATATGTTTCATGTTAGGATATTCAGGAAACAAAGTATGGAAACGTGTGGAAAGCATTTAAATGAAAATCAGTGGGGGCAGAAAGAGAAATAATCCTACAAAATATCCTACAGAACACTTCTTGGACAGAAGGAAGAAATAGATAAAAAGAGCAAGAAATACCATAAGCCTGAGCATAAGAGCATAATATAGTAGCAGGAGGGGAGACTTCAGTCATTCATATTTCTGACAGAGTTTTCTCTCTGGGCCAAAGAAAAGTAACTAATAATTTCTCATCTTTCCTAATTTTATCCCTTAAAAGGTGTGAGAACCAATGAGCAGAATACCTATTCTGATTCTAATTTTTACCAACAAATAGAAATACATTTTTGGGGGTGGAAATGATGAGAACCTCAGAGGGAAGTGACCACTTAACCTTAAAATTTCTGACAGAAGAGAAAAAATTGGGCAGAACATTTGACATTTATCCTAGGTTTTAAGAGAGCTGATTTTTAAAGGGTCTAGAGGAAAGGATAGGCAGCATTTACAGGGGAAGCTGGCTGAAAAATGAAAAGCTCTTAAGAATGAGATTCTGAACACACAAAGAGAAACCATTTCAGTGAAAAAGAAAAGGGAGAGAACTGCCTCAAGAATCTAATTTAATTTACTTTTTTGAAAGGATTTACTAGGTGAGGGGAAATGCTTAATACAGTTTACTTGTACTTAATCAAAGCATTTGATAAAGTGTCTCATGCCATTCTTATAGACAAGATGAGATGTAAACTGGATGTTGTATAACTAACTAAAATGTAGAGAGTTCTGTGTGTTATCCTATTAATATCTTTTTAATCAATGACTTGGATAAATGATAAGGATAAGTATAATTATAAGACTTTTAAGAGACACAAGAAGAGGAGGGATAGCCAACATGTTAGAGACAGCACTAGAATCTTACAAAATCTTGACTGAATTATTTTCTGGAACTAGCAAGATAAAATGTAGAGATGAGTGTATCTTCCTACATTTCAATTCAAAAAGTCAAGGTTATAAGACCTAGACTGGGGACATATGGCTAGCTAATAGTTCGAGGGAAAAAGTCAGGCTGCAATATGGATGAGTCATCAGTCTAATTTGTTGACTAAAAAATTCAATATTGTCTCAAATTGAATTAAGAGAAGCCTAAATGTTCAGATAAGTGAAGTTTCTGGCAAATAATAGGCCCTTAATAAAGGCTTGTCTGTTGATTGTTGATTGGTAGTCTTATTCCACTCTGTTCTAATCAGGATACATCTGAGATATTCAGTTTGATATACATTTTAGGAAGGACAATGACAAACTGAAATATATCCGGGAAGGACAGTTAGGTTATTAAGAGATCACAAGATTCTAGAGTTAGAGCTAGAAAGGAAATTAGAATATAGTGAATCCAACTCCTTCATTTCACAGATGAGAAAAACTAAGTTCAGAGTAGTTAAGTGAGTTTTTCAGGTACACATAGCTTATTAAATCAGATTCAAACTCAGAAGTCAGATTCCAAATTCCAGATCTTCCAAGTCAATGCACTAGATCACCTTGCTGCCTAATTAGACCTAGAAGGATTAGAAAGTGTCAAAGGGACATAAGTTTATGAAACAAGTAAAGTTTAGTTTAAAGAAGATTTAAAGGAAAATATTAGCCACCTTAAAATATTTAGTTGGCTGCCATTTGCTGAAAAGATTAAACTTATTCAGCTGAGCCTGAGAATAAGTGAGTCATTGAGGCAAAATTAGGTTTGATGTAAGGAAAAACTTCCTAATGACTCACTTCACCCAAAAAGTTCCATGTGCTGCCTCTGGGGAAGTGAGTTCCCCTATACTGCAGAGGTTCAAGGAAAGGCTGGAAGATTACTACTGATCAGGGATATTTGTAAAGGGATGTTCTCTCAGGTAGAGTTTGGATTCACTTGCTTTTGATTTTCCTTCCAATGCTGAAATGCTCTGATTTCAGCATGCAAATTAAGAACATTTTTGAGCCTCATAGGCTCTGCTAGAGTTTGTATCCCACTGAAATGACAGCAAGTTCACCTCCATACCAAGATGAAGTTGTAGAAAAGGCCGTGTTTGAATAGTTGGAAGAAAACCCTCCAACTCCCATCATCTTCTTTAAACCTTTTACTCCTTCAAAAGTCACAAAATATGGGACAGCTACAAGTCACAGTGGAAAAAGTGCTGGATTTGGAGTCATTAAATTTTAAGTTCAAATCTAGTCTCAAAGAGCAGCTGCATGGCCCCTCACAATAATCTCTTTCAGCCTTCATTTCTCCAACTATAAAGTTGGGACCATAATAGCACCTTATCTACAGGATTATCATAAAGATGGAATGAGATAACATATTTTAATGCTTTGCAGACCTTAAAACATCATATAAATGCTAGTTATTTTCAACATTTTAAGAGAGAATCCCCAAATGAGAGAACCAAGAACTTTCTTGGGTGGGAGCTCAATTTGCTCCTTTATCTGTTTGTTGTGGGCATCTCAGATGGCCAGATCCTGCTCCAATAAGATCTGATCTATTCCTTTCCACTATTTTCTGCCTCATTTGTTTTCACAGTTTGCAAAGAACCATCCATCTCCACCTTTAACTCCTCACACTTGACTGCTGAGTTTTCCATTTCTGCTTATGACGAAATACATCTCTGCAGTTGGCCATGTTTGGTCTTGGCTTGAAACAAACATGACAAAGAAGCTCATCTTACTTGCTTCTCTTCCAAAGTCTAAGTACCTCCCGTTTTCTAAAATAATTTATTTTTTCCTGATTAATCAGAATTGGATTCTAACACATTTCTTGCCCCACTATACCCTCCCCACTCCCATCATGAGCTATCTTTGCCCATTTACATACCTAGATCTTATTTTATTTTCCTGTCTGCATAAGTACATTGTCTCTCAAGTACCAACTTAGAAAATTCTGAGTCAATACCCTCAAAATGACTCATTCTATAGGAATACTGATGGAAAGTTCATTACTGTACTAATAACTGGTATCATTCCAAACACAAAATGAAAAGTAAACAGTTCCACTTAAGACATAGCACCTAATTTAGTCGGAATGTGAAATAGTTTATTGTGTTGGAGCATGTCTTCTAACCACCATGTACTTTTGTAAATCATATACCATGTTCTGGTTTTTCAGGTGGCAAAGGATCACAAACCACATCTGACTTATCAGTCCCAGGAGTTTTTTCTACCATTCCAAGATTGGTGCAGCTGAAAAATAAAAAAAAAATTAAAAACAGCCTTTACATTATGCTATCAACAAAGGAAAGAGGCAACACAACGAAAACTTCAGTCAATGTTCCCTAAGAAAAACATGAAAATATGGCCATTTGTAGTTCAGTTTTATATTTTTGGAAAAAGAAATGCTGATTATCCCTTCCTGAATTAAGGTGAATCAGTGACAAATTTCAATGGTTATGAAAAAATGCACAAGTTGAAAACATAGAAAACGTTTTACAAAATGGCAAAGGGGAAAAGAAAAAAATCAACTGCAGATAAGCACCCAGGAAACACAAATAAACATGATATAACTTGTGTTTAACTCTCATAGAGTCTTGGTTTGAAAAAAGGACAAAGATCTCATACAAAAATATGACTTTTTTGAAAAATTATTAGGTCTATGTATATAGCCATTTTTCTTCCTTAATCACAACTACTTAAAAACTACATTCTATAAGGATTTATTAAAATAACTAAAATTAAAATCTATCTTTAAAATCTATTTATATAAAATGAAACATTTCATATTTTTTCTTTTACAAAATTCTCCTTGAATGGTGAATGAGTTCTTCAAAGCTCTGCTAAGTGGAGCTCAAACTCAGGCTGGACTTATCCTGTGGAAATAGCTTCTAGAACAGTACTGATAGCACCATACAGCTACTATTTGGGATCAGCCTGGCTAAGTGCTGAGAGACTGGTCATCAGCAGTCTGCTCATCTTTCCACATTGGTTTTTAATTCCTTTTAAAAATTATTATTATTTCCTATTACTTCTAAGTGGCACATAATAAACTTATGACAATGAAAAAAAGGGAAAATAATGTATCAAGGAAAAACTGAGAAACAATTTAAAGGGAAAAAAATAAATTAAGTAAGATCAGATATAAACATAAGTTCAAAAGAAGTAGGAAAAGAGTTACTTAGACAAAATTCTTTAAAATGTGGATGCAGCTGAAGTGATAGGAAATTCCTGTATTAAACAATTTCAGTCAAAGAAGTGGTTCAACCAATCCTTTTTCATTGAGTGAAATGAATTAACTCCTTGTCTCGACATCATGTAGACACAGCCTGAATATAATACAACCTATCAACACAAATAAATTTGAGTCCTGGGTCTTTTGGATTCAGGAAGATCTGACCTCAAATTCTGCCTCAGAAACTGACTATCCGTGGAACTTTGGGCAAATTACTTTATCCATATGTCTCAGTCCCCTCCATGGTAAAATGAGGATAATAATATCTCCTTATAGAAGACCAAATGAGACAATATTTATGAAATACTTAGCACAATGCTGGGCATATACAATAGGTATTTTATAAGTCCCTTCTTTCCTTTCTTCCTTTTTTCCTTCCTTCCTTCTTTCCTTCCTTTATTCTTCCCTCCTTCCCTCCTTTTCCTTCTTTCTTTCCTTCCTTCTTTCTTCCATTCTTCCATCCTTCTTTCTTTCTTTCCTTCCATTCTTCCATCCTTCTTTCCTTTCCTTCCTGCCTCCTTTTCCTTCTTTCCTCCCTTTCTTTCTCCTTCCTCCTTCCTTCCTTTTCCTTCTTACCTTCCATTCTTCCATCCTTCTTCTCTTTTCTTCCTCCCTCCCTCCTTTTCCTTCCTTCTTTCTTTATTTCTTTCCTTCCTTTCTTCTTTCTTCCCTTCCATTCTTCTATCCATCCCTCCTTCCTTCTTTTCTTTCTACCTTCCTCCTTTTTCCTTCTTTCTTTCTTTCTTTTTTTCTTTCTTTCTTTCTTCCCTTCTTTCTTTCCTTCCTTTTTTCTTCCCTCCATCCTTTTTAATAGGTCTTTCTAGTTGACAGTCTGTTTTGTAGCTTTTCTGCTCAGTTTATGGCATGAGCTAGGCTGCATGGAAAAAAAAATTGACAACTCTGCATTATTCTCTTCTTTCTCCTTGCCTCCTTATCTTATTTTTCAACTTCCTGGGCACAGAAGCATTGGTCTCAGCTACAAGTACATTAGTCAAAGAAATTACTTAAATTCAGTAGCACTCTCTTTTAATTTCTTCCATCTCTTATCTCTTTGTGTATTCATTTGCAATTGTGTGTAATTTCATTGTGAAGTTCACTTACTTGGTCCAGGATTTACACTTGTTGGAAGAAAAAGCATCAGAGAAGTAGCCCATGAGGCACGGCTTACACCCTGGATCCTTGTTTGGCTGTACTGGGGCATAAAAAAATAACACAATGAAACCTATTAGAGTGACACATCACAACACTTCAGGGGTACTGCTGTTCTTTCCCCCTGACTTCTCCACTTAAATTCCATCCAGATGGGTCTAATTGTCTCCAACTGAGGGTTCAGACCTACTACCACCTCTGTTCTGCCTCTGAGAAGAATTATAAGACAAACTCCCTCATTTCTGCTGCTTGTGGCTTAATACCAACCTCCATTTTTGCTGCTGTTGTCTTATGCCTTTTACATCGATTTCCATGTACAGATTCTTGCTTTCTTTGAATCATGATCCTTTTCTGCCCCAGCTCTCTGCCTGGGTCCCTGATCCCCTGAGCCACAATTTCCCAAACTGGCATAAGTAGTTAAAAACAATGGATTGGCTAGTGTTTGATAAACCTAAAGACCCCAGCTTTGGGGATATGTACTCACTATTCAACAAAAACTGCTGGGAAAATTGGAAACTAGTATGGAAGAAATTAGGGCTTGACCCACACCTAACACCACATACCAAGATAAGATCTAAATGGGTTCATGATTTGGATATAAAGACTGATATTATAAGCAAATTAGAGGAACATAGGATAGTTTACCTCTCAGACCTGTGGAGAAGGAAGGAATTTGTGTTCAAAGAAGAACTGGAACTCTTAAATGAACACCAGATAGATAATGTTGATTATATTAAGTTAAAAAGTTTTTGTACAAACAATTAATGTAGACAAGATTAGGAGGGAAGCAATAAAATGGGAAATCATCTTTACATTTAAGAGTTCTGATAAAGGTATCATTTCTAAAATATATAGAGAATTGTCTCATATTTATAAGAATTCAAGCCATTCTCCAATCGATAAATGGTCAAAGGATATGAACAGACAATTTTCAGAGGATGAAATTAAAACCATTTCTAATCATATGAAAAGGTGCTCCAAATCACTATTGATCAGAGAAATGCAAATTAAAACAACTCTGAGGTACCACTACACACCTGTCAGATTGGCTAAAATAACAGGAAAAGTTAATGATGAATGTTGGTGGGGATGTGGGAAAACTGGGACACTGATACATTGTTGGTGGAATTGTGAATGGATCCAACCATTCTGGAGAGCAATTTAGAACTATGCTCAAAAAGTTATCAAATTGTGCATACCCTTTGACCCAGCAGGGTTTCTACTGGATTTATATCTCAAAGAGATCTTAAAGGAGGGAAAGGAACCCACATGTGCAAGAATGTTTGTGGCAGCCCTTTTTGTAGTGGCTAGAAACTGGAAACTGAGTGGATGCCCATCAGTTGGAGAATGGCTGAACAAATCATGGTATATGAATATAATAGAATATTATTGTTCTATAAGAAATGAACAGCAAGAGGATTTCAGAGTGGTCTGGGGAGACTTTCATGGACTGATGCTGAGTGAGATGAGCAGAACCAGGAGATCATTATACACGGCAACAATAAGACTATATGATGATCAATTCTGATGGACATGGCTCTCTTCAACAATGAAATGTTTCAAACAGTTCCAATTGTTCAGTGAAGAAAGCCATATACACCCAGAGAGAGGGATATGAATGTGGACCACAACGTAACATTTTCATGCTCTCTGTTGATGTTTAGTTGCATTATGTTTCCCTTCTCAGATTTTTTTTTCTTGTAGATCCGATTTTTCTTGCACAGCAAAATAACTGTAAAAATATGTATACACATATTCTATTTGTCAAGTATTTTAACATAATTAACATGTAGTGGATTTCCTGCCATCTAGGGGAGGGGTGGGGGTAGGAGGGTAAAATTTGTAACAGAAAGCTTTGCAAGGGTCATTGTTGAAAAATTACCCATACATAAGTTTTGCAAATAAAAAGCTTTAATAAAATGGAAAAAACCTTCAACCCCCCCAAAAAAAACACAATGGATTGGGAGTCAGAAGACATGTCCCTGAGTCCTAGCTCTGTTAGCTATTCCCTATTTTCCCCTGCTATTTATTTCCATATGTATGTAATATTGGGTAAGTCACTCAATCTCTTTGAATCTGCTTCCTTGTTTGCAATAGGAAGAGGTTTAATTAGACCATCTCTGAGGTTCCTTATAAGCTTCGGTGATTGTATGCCCTCCTTGTGAAACAGTATGTATGTGGAGTAACTGAAAATACTATCAAGTGTGATCTCAATGTCATTTCAATGGACTTGTTTTTAAAATTTTAAAAGATATATTACGGATAATTGATATATTATTGCTTGCCTTCTCAGAGTAAGTGGGAGATGGGTGGGGAAAAACCTGGACCTCAAAATTTAAAAAGAAAACAATGATTTAAAAAATAGATAATTTTTAAAAGACATGTTAGAAATAGAAGGGACCTCAGAGCTCACCTAGCCAAACTCTTCACTTTATAGATGAGGAAATAGACCCAGAGAGGAACAGCAACTTGATTAAGACCACAGAACTACAGCAGTTAGTAACAGAGGCAAGGGAAAAAGTCAAGCAACCTTCCAATTCCCAATACTGAGCTCTTTCTACTGCATGGCATCTGTTTTTGTGCTGTTGTCCAATCTGGGAGTTTGTGTTCAATGGCTACTTCTTATGTTTGTGGATTTTTACCACTTGTAAAAAATTCCTTTCCCCATGCCAAATATGAACTGCACTTTCAAAGTGAGAGATGTAATAAGGATCCATCTTGCTTTGCTCTCTACCAAGCTTTTCTTTTCTTTTTTTTTTTCAAAAGAGTTACTGAGAAATAAATTGTAACAAAATGACTTTCTACCTCCCTCAACACAACAAAAAAAGCCTTTTCAGAAAATCTTACTGAAAAAGAAGTGATTTTTTTTTCTCTTAAAACTAAGGTAACAAAATATGAGAATTAATGTGATCACAATGGGCCCAAAGATCAAGCAAGAATAAATTAGACAAAATCTTGTGTCTCACTTTGGAATCACTCTGGAATTGAAAATATGCATTTCCTGTGATTTCCTAAAAATGTGTTATTAAGTTAGAAAACTAAAACCAGGGAATTTAAGATATCTTATGCTAAAGGAAGAGAAAGATTTAAAATACTTTATGAAAGGACAATATAGGAATTCAAGACGGAAGTTATGATTGCTTCAGGCCAGCCAGGGTTCCTTTACAACAAAACATGCTCCTACTCCAAAAAAAATAAAAAAATAAAAATAAAAAATCACCAGGGCAATAATTTTGAGCAACTTTACGTGTAAGAGCAAAATACTGAAAAAACCCATGTATCAGACTGGAGGATGGCTGAATGTATCATGCTGTTATGTATGTATATAATAGAATATATTGTATCATAAGAAATTACAAATGTGAAGAATACAAATAAGAGATCAAATAAGGTTCAATAATGACAGCAAACACAAAAGAGCCATAAACACATGGACAACAACTATGTAAAAAAAGAAAAAGGAATAATAATAGTAATGATGATGATAACAATAGCAACAAAATCTGAAAAAAATATATATAGAAGAAAAAGAGGTCAGAAAATAAGCAAGCCAAACTCTTGTCATTATTTTGTAAAAGTTAATATATACATTTTAAAACAAACTCTAAGTAACTGGAGTTTATGGTTTTCTATAAATCAACTTTTTGTTTGTTTATATGAATGATTTATTTTTTGTTGAATTAACAAATTTATATTTCAAACAATAGATGGTTATGTGTAGGCTCCAATACTCTCATTTGTATTAAAGTATAATACCTATAAACCATCTACAAAAACTTTCATATAATGTTTTTCAGTAGTCCAAGGATTTTTGTTAGTGTGGCATCCTTTCCAGCAATGTAGATCCCAATCCCTCTGGCCTTGCTGGAGTTATTGTGGTAAAAAAATTCATCTCACTGGGTCAAATCTGTGATAAACCCATATCACTTAGACTGGTCTTCAGATATTGTACAGTCCATCACTACTCAACTTGGTAAAATCTGCATCCATTGATGAAATCCACTGAAAACTCAGAATTACCATCAGAGCATGATTAAAAGCAGTGCCAGGATTCTAACACGGGGCTTTTGACTCCTCACCTGATATTAAAGTGAGGCCTTGGTACAGGTAACCCTTCAATACCTTGAAGTATTGAGATTATTATTTTTTTTTTACAGAAATGGTGTCATGGCCCTTTCTAACCATCAATTTACCAGGCACTAGACTGCCTGTCATATGGCCTCAAACTCCTGTGGCTTCTCATTGATTTGAAAATCACATCTATGTCAAAGCAGGACAGAAATGACCTTGCTGATGCTGAAAGGGTAAATAAATGAACCATACCTCAGCCCTCTTCAACCACAAGGGCTCTAGATGCCAGGCTGCTTGCCATTTGGCTTTCTGCCATCACCTCTTACTGCCAGACTTGGTTCTGGACCAAAACCTCCCACTCCCACGGCTCCACATTTTGCTTAGGGCATGATAATCAAATCAACTCTGAACTGAGGCTGGGGCACAAATACCAGTGCTAATGGGAAGGGTGTGACAATTGATCTATTGTCCTATAACCTGCAAACTCCCCTCTCCTCTGAGATCTTGGGATTTAGAGCTGAAAGTTACCCAGGCAAAAGCGTGGTTCCTTTGCTACTATTTTTCATACTTTAATCCCCATCTACACCAATTCTAACCTTGCCATGTGTCTATCAAACTCTCTCCCTAACCATCTCTACGGAAACTCAATAAACTGATAGCAAACATTCATTTACTTTATGTCTCTTCCTCTCACAGGCTCACCATATCCTTGCAATGAGGGAAACAAACTCATCCCATTCTTAGAAGGCACTCTCTCTAGTAAAGGTAGAGATTCTGAAGATACTGAATGTACCTTCTTTCAGTTCCTCTGATATGATGTCACCTCCTAAGCCTTTCTTTTTTTAATTAAAGCTTTTTATTTTATTATTATTATTATTTTACTGAGGCAACTGTGACTTGCCCAGGGTCACACAGCTAGGAAGTATTAAGTGTCTGAGACTAAATTTGAACTCAGGTCCTCCAGACTTCAGGGCTGATGCTCTATCCACTGTGCCATCTAGCTGCCCCTAAAGCTTTTTATTTTCAAAATATATGCAAAAATAGTTTCAACATTCACCCTTGCAAAACCTGTGTTCCAATTTTTTTTCTCCCTCCTTTCCCTACATCCTCTCCCTGGACAGCAGATAATTTACTATATATTAAACATGTGCAATTTTTTCTATACATATTTCCACAATTATCATGCTACACAAGAAAAATCAGGTCAAAAAAGAAAAAAAATGATAAAGAAAACAAAATGTAAGCAAACAACAACAACAAAATGAAAATACTATGTTGTGATCCACACTCAGTCCCTCATCCTATAGCTCTCTCCATCACAAGACCATTGGAACTGGACTGAATCATCTCATTGCTGAAAAGAGCCCCGTCCATCATAATTGATTATCATATAAACTGGTTCTAAGCCTTTCCTTATCACCATCTTTTAGCACTTTAGGTTCATTTCATGTAGATTTATGACCTCATTCAGACCCTTATGTTGGTTTTACCTTCTAGTCACCAGATCCTTCTCTTTCCTTTCTCATGGTGCTCAGTGCCTGGTTCTCAGTCTCTCTCCATCTCAACCCTGCCCTTATACTTGGAGTTTTCAATATGCACGTTGATGTGCCCTCAAACACTCCAGCTTTCTAGTTTATCAACCTCTTTAGATCCTTAGGTCTTCACTTTTACATTCCAAACCACAGTCACACAAAGGGAGGCTCAGCCTTTGGACTTCATATTTTCTCTAAGTGTTTCACCTTCATAATCTAGAACATTGAAATTCATCTGATATTATCTTCCTATTCTCTCTCTCCCTGTACCTCATCTCTGCTATTTTCCATCTCCTCACAATCTCTAATCACTCCACCTCTCCCTCTTTTCCCAAGTCGTAATCCTTGCTCTGGTCTCACTTTTGAAATCTAGATTGAGATCAGTTTTATACTGTCTTCTTTCCCTGAAATTGTCCCTCCATCCTATCATGACTCATTTGTTTCCAATCTCCAATCTTGGATTGTTTCTTCCATCTGCTTTCTTCAGTCCTATATTGGAGCTGCTGAATGCTCCTGGAGGAATTCCCATGCTCTTGAGGTCCACTACAAATTCATTTTGTCTGCTCTCAATTGGGTCCTTTGTATGCCAGTTTTAAAAATCCTTCCTTGATTTATTGTCTATCAAACTCCCCATAGCATCTGTTCTAAACCTTCTCTTCCCCTTTTGAAACCACCTACGACAGCCCTCCAACAAAGACTCTTTATGAAGAAATTTTTCTCTCTAATTCTAAGTTTCAAATCTTCCCTGACTCCTTTACTCTTATCTCAAAGAAAAATATGGACTTTCTCATTGCCAACAATCCTCTTCTAGTGCCCTTTACCTCATCCCTTCCTGTCTCATCTGGGAAATACACTTTTTGATAACTTTCTTTAATTTATAATTTCTATGTCTTCCATAGCTATTCCCTGATGCCTTCAAATTTTCCCAGATCTCCCTATCCTTAAAATATCTTGACTTGATTTTCTCTTCATTCATATATATATATATGAATATATATATATATACATACATACATATATTCTCCCTTTCACTGTCAAACCCTCAGAAAAAGCTATTGATACTTGTCCCCTCTATTTCCTGACTTCTTTGTTGTTTTTCTTGTCGTTCAGTCCTTTCAGTCATGTCCAACTCCTCATGACACCATTTGAGTTTTTGTTTGGTTTTGTTTGCAGAGATTCTGGAGCAGTTTGCTGTTTCCTTCTCCAATTCATTTTACCCATAATGAAACCACTTTTGGGGAATGTTGTAGGAGGGTCTTGTGTGCTGAATAGGAAATAGGAGATAGATGAGATAACATCTGAGCTCCTGTTCAATTTTAAGAGCCTATGACTGAACCAAGTCTTTTGCCTGCCTATATTGTAGTAAATACCTACTTCTTCTACTGAATTATTGTATTGCATTAGGCTAGCCCCTAATTTTTTTGGTCCCTATATTTCACATATCTGGTACTTGACTTTCTGCTGATCCAAACTCCTGGCACAGAGTAGGCACTTAATCAAAAGCTTGTTTCCTTCCTCCCTTGGTCCATTCCCATCCCCATTCATGTCTTAGCATAGTAAAACATATATTTTACTGAAATAATTACACATCACTTTTTTGGTGGTGGTGATGGGGAGGCAGTTGGGATTAAGTGACCTGCCCAGGGTCACACACTCAGTATCTGAAGCCGTATTTGAATTCAGATGCTTCTGACTCCAGGACTGCCATTGTACCACTAGCTGCTCCTGCATCATTTCTTCCTCTTGCTGGAAGACAGCACAATATTATAGAAAGGTCACTAGACTTTGAGCGAACTCTGGGTTTCAGTTCTGGCTCTGCTTTTTACTCTCTGTGTGATCTTGGAGAAGTCTCTTTACTCCAACTTCAGTCAAGCTTGTCAAAGCTGAAAGATTTCTGGACTTGGAGTCAGGAGACAGATTCATACTAGTTTATGCATCAGGGCAAGTCACAATTTCTCAGATACTCAGTTTCTTCATCTATAAAATGGGGGCAGCAATATTTGCACACAACCTTCCTCACAGAGTTGTCATCTGCATATCTCAAAGCATTATAATGATCTCCCAAAGCTCTAATAGCTTCAACAGCTATTAAATTTTAATGCTTTACAACTGCATTCAGACTTTTGGGACACCCTGTTGGTATTATTATCTTTAAAATGAGGACTAAGGGCTCTTTGAAGTCCCTTCTCTCTCTATCCTAGTTCTATTCTTCTATCTCTAAGTCCTGTATTCTCCTCTATCAAGAGCCCCTCTGGGAAGGAAGTGATATGTATTTCTGAACTATTTCTCAAAAGCTGGATTGCTAAAATGAAAATTTCCAGGATTACGTGAGTTAATTGCAAGTTTCTGCAAACAACATGTTACATGTGAATCCTATGTAATTTTCCTGGAAAAAAATAACAGGCAAGTATAATTACAACAGCATTATGTGATGATGCAACCAGGCAATTATCTGGTGCTAAAGCTACAAATTACTCTTGAAAAGAAATCATAAAAAGAATCACTAGTTTCAGGAATGAGTTGTTTTAAAAAAGGAATTAATTACTGGCACTTTCTTTTGCTTCGATTTCTAACTGGGTCTCAGATGATTTCAGAATGACACTTCTGATTTCTCTGCATACTACCTCAATTAAAATTATAGTATATTGAACTTTTAAATGTGTCATTTGTCTAAAATTCTGTCTATAACAATGGGCATGAATATAGTTCAGGAGTATATTTCTCATTCACAAGCCAATGTTGACTTCCTTAGTATCACAGAATCATAGAATCTCAGAGAAGGAAGAGAACTCAGGGGCTCTCTACTCCAGTATATTCCCTCCCTGAATAGAAATCCCCTCCATAAAGTATATGGTTGTTCAGTTTTGCAAGGAACTCATTCAGTAGCAAGGCAACCTACTTCACTTTTCCCAATTCTAACAGGAAATTTGTCATTATGTTAAATGAAATCAAAAGAGAGAATGTATGTAAAGCACTTTGCAAACCTGAAATATTAACTTGAACTATATTAAATGTCTAAATATGCCTCTTTACAATGTTTGCCCATTATTCCTCATTCAGTTCTGTAGGATCAAGTAGAACCAGGATAATTCCTTTTGAAATATTTAAAGCTGACTCTTCTGGTTGAATCTTGATTTACATTCTCAGTCTGATAGGTAATTTTCATTCCTCTCAGATCACCCACACAGAAAATCAAAAGTAGTGGTTATTCATGTGGGAGTCATTTAGAAAATTAGCTATTTGTGTACAGTCAGATCATCAACTATATAGAGCAAAGATCAAAATTGGTACCACCTTAAAATCATAAGGTAATGAAGCTAAAGCAAAATGACTTCTGAGACTATTTATTCCAAATCCTCCAATTTGCAAATGAAAAAAACTAAGGTCTATAAAGGTAATTTGTCTAAGATCATATAACATTATAGGCAGCATTTGAACCCAGGTCCTCTGACTATTAAGAAGGCACTATATGGAATTATAAAAGCTATACTTCAATCCATGTAAACAACTATTCACTCTGAAAAATGAGAACTTGGTAAAAGCAATCTCTTATAATGTATCAGTGATAGTGAAGTATTTGGATTCCAACTTTCACCCTAATTTAAGAAAATGGAAATAACACCTAAAAAAATGAAGATGAGAATAGCAATTAGACTGAACCAAGAAATCTACTATGGTGCAATGCAACTTTTAAAGCAGCAAGGGATCAATTTAAAAAATATTTCAAAGGGGAAAGGATACCTACAGAAAAGGAAAAAATCATAGACAGTATGATTACCTCCAAAAGATGTCTGAGAAAACATTAACAGCAATCATGGTGCCTTGGAAAGAATACTTGAATTTGAAATCAAAGGATCTAAATGCAAATCTTCTCATTGCCACTGGTCACCTCTCTGACCTAGAACATAGAACCAAGATAGCTGATGATATTTTCTCAATCACCTTTTGAAGCTAATCATATTGTCTGTGACTTTTTTTAAAGATGCTAAATATCTTTGGATTTCCATTCCCTCATATGTAAAATGAGATTGTTGGACTATATGGCCACAAAGAACCTTTCTTTTCTTTCTCCAAATCTATGATACAATAAATCTGTTCTATATAAGGCCTACTTTCTTATTTCTATAAAGAATTTATCAGAAGGGTCCATGCACCTATCAATGAAACTATGAGACTTGTTTATATAGGAATAGACAGACTTTCACAATTTTCTTTTTTTCTTCCTTCTCTCTTTTTATCTTCTTTTTAAAAAATACTTAGTATTTTCTTTTTCCCCAGTTACATGTTAAAACAATTTTTAACATTTGTTTTTAAAATTCTGAGTTTCAAATTCTCTTCCTTCCTCCCTCCCCACCCTTCTCCCCATTGGCAAGGCAAGAAATTTGATATAGGTAATATATATTATATAGTCTTGTAAAATATTTCCATAATAGTCACAGACTGTTTTCTAAAACAAGCTGCAGCTCCACAGTAACAAAAGTAACTGAAAAATGTAGAGAATACAAACTCCCACTTTGTATTGTTTGTTAATTATAAACATAGGAATAACAATAAAAATATTGACTTATTAGAATTAAATACAGCTTTTAAAGCAGAGATTCTTAACCTGATATTCACAGAACCCCAAAGGATGCATGGATAGATTTCAGGAAGTAAAGGAATTTGGAGGGAAAATATATATCTCTTTATTTTCCCTAATGTCAAATGAAATTTAGCAATTTCTCCAATTATTTAAAAACATTATTCTAAGAAGTCCATAAGCTGCCAAAGAAGTCTATGACACATAAAAGATTAAGAATATATGTTTTAAAGACTTCCTTCCAAAAAGTGTTTCTGATGTGATACTGTCACATGAAATTTCTTGACAGTTGCCACTACAGAAAGACTTTTTTCCCACAATGTTCTGTTTCTTAACACCAAGCAACCAAAATTTGGAAACATGCTCACCAAACATGTTCTCCACTGTTAAGAAGGATGATTTGTAAAGAAAAGAGGTTTCCCTGGAGATAGAGAGGTCTTCCAGATGGTCCTGTTTTTGGATGGCATTATGAATAATTGCAGTAAGCCCCAGAATACAGTAAGGATTCCTCAACAAGATTATAACTTCTCCAAAGAAATTAGTCTAGCAAGACACAGGAAAAAAGCAAGTAGATGAATTCAGATCATGATGTGTGGTTAAATGTACAATCAATTAAATTAGCCCATCAATACATATATTTTGGTTAGACATATACCTCTACTGGGTATGTGCTGGAGCCAGTTCAAACCATCTCATGAAAATGTTAACTTTTGTTAAATTTCCAGTGTGAGTATTTAGAACTCAGAAATCAACAAACTACAGATCAAGGATTTTTTTATTGTTTTGTTGATTGTCTAGATTTAAGAAAATGCAATAGTGTATTTTAAACTTAAAAGTATATAATGCATGCTTTTTTTTTGAAGAAATGGCTGTTAAATGTTTACCAGCATAACTCTGAACTGTACCCATACTGAATAGAAAATAGGAGATAAAAAAGAAACTGGATTGGCAATTTAGAAAATATAGAATGTCTTGATATTTGTGAAAATATGTATAGAGGAATTGCCATGCTTAACATATATTGGATCACTTGCTAATTGGGGAAAGGAGTGGGGAGAAGAGAGGGAAAAAATTAGAACACAGATGTTGAAAGTTATCCACGCATATATTTTGAAAATCAAAATTCATAATTAAAAAATGAGAAGATATAGAATGCTCTCAACAGCATAGTGTGCTCCCTAAGAGAGAAAATTCATCTCTTTCACACAAATACACTCCCAATAATGCTATATGTCTGCAAATCACCAAACACCAAAATATTAGAAAAAATTACAACTGCAGATGGTCCAAGGGCAAGAGAGAATGTAAATGTGCAAGTGATGAACTTAAAGTGAGAAATACCTGCAAGAAAAACAAGTGACAGAAATATAAACAGCCTTTGGGAAAAGAGATCCCACTATCAGGCACACAGCTTAAAAATGCCAATGACAAAAATGTTCCATTTGCACCACAATGATATGGCAGCACTTTTTGTGGGAGAAGAAACTAGAAACAAAGCAATGGAAATTCCCATCAATTGGGGCATGGTTAAATAAATTGAGGTGCATGAGTGCAATTTTTTACCATGAGAAATGATGGATGTGTGGAATTCAGAGAAACATGGGAAGATACCTAGACTCATACAATCATAAAATGAGAACAGCAATGGAAGACTAATATTTTATTTTATTTTATTTCATTTTATAGATAAGGAAACTGAGGAAGAAACTTTCAAGGAAGTTGTGGCTTGCCTTTACATAGGCACTATTAATGTAGGATGAAATAAACAGGGGAAAAATAAATACGACTCTAACAACATAAATCAAAAGAGAAAACTGAATGGTGTATAATTATAATGACCGAGTTTGGCCCCCAACAATCTAGGGGGCTGATAATGCAAAAGCATAGATAAGGAAAATAGAGTGCCATGGGTGAGGAAAATCTCAAAGGTGAATTTGATCGGTTCATGGTATGTGTTGGGGAGTAGTATGCAACAAGGCAGGAAAGGGAGGATGGGGCCAGATTATGAAGTTTTTAAATGCCAGACGAATTTTCATTTGGTTCTAGAAGTAATCGGGAGTCTTGGGAATTTATTGAGAGGGGGAGTGACATATTTAGACTTGTACTTTAGGAAGACAAATATAAGACATTGTATAAAATGTCAGACTCAGTTAATGTATTAGTTAATTTTGCTAAATTACCTTTTTCCATTTTATTTTTGTTCTTTGTTATATGGGACATTAGAAGTATAGGCACAAGGGAGATACTCAGAAATAAAAGTAATGCAAAAATAAAAGATATCAATAAATTTTTTTAGCAAAAAACATCACAGAGATACATATGACTGGAATAGATGATGAGCCTTTTATGAGGTAACAGCAAAGGGTAACAGAACAGTACCATCAGTATTTGTACCTACAACATGTTATAATAATAATAACAATAAACATTTATATAGCATTTATGATATGTCAGGTATGTGCTATGCTCTTTACAGTTATTATCTCATTTGATTCTCAACAACCCAATGAGGGAAGGGCTATCACTATTCCCATTTTGCAGATAGAAAAACTGGAGCTGAGTTTTTTATGACTTGCTCAGGGTTACTCCCCCTAAAGAGACTGAGGCAGAATTTGAACTCAGCTCTTTTTGACTCCAAGTCTAGCACTCACTCTCTCTCTTCCATAATTTAGATGACTCCAAAAAATCCTCAGAAAAAGTCCAATAGTGTTTAGCTTCTATCCTCCTGGAGAGGATACAGATGGCAACTGCAAAAAATGAGCAAAGGTTGTGAATGATTTGTTCTCTGCATTTTGGAAAGAAAATACTCCTATTGATGAGATCACAGATCACTGGAAGTCCAGAACAATTTATCTGGTTATCTTCAAGTAATATAACTAATGAATAAGGGTTAGACCTAATACTGGAACCATTTTAGTTTTCTTTATATCCTTGGTTACCTAGTGGGATATCTTCAGCATCCCAAGTATGTAATTGAAGTTTGCTGAATTTAATTGAATTAAGGTAAAACCAGACTTAGACAAGTAAGGGGAAACATCTGGAGAGTTTTGAGGGAAGATCTTTTCCACAGACTTAATTAAGATATCCATTTGTGAGCCTCTTATTACTTTTTGCAGGCTAGGATTGGCTTCGTTTGTTTTATAGAGCTAGAGTTGCTGAGGGAAAGATTCCAACAGTATGATCCTTGGCTTATGCTTATTCAATTCAATTCAACAAATCAGCAAGTAATTATTAAATATCAATAAAGTGCTTGGGACTGGAAATAAAAAGACAAAAATCAGATCAAGGAGCTTATAATTTACTAAAGTAAGCCAGTTTTTATACAATCTGCAAGTTGTGGATGATTTAAAAGAACAATTTTTAAATAATACTTTATTTTAAAATGTAACAATCATTCTTAGTTGGAAGCTGTATAAAATCAAGTGACAAACAGATTTGGCCTATGGGCTATACTTTGCCAGTCCTAATACTAGAGGAAGACAACATACATACAGACAAGTAAATGCTAAATGGATTCCAAGTAAATACAAAACTATTTATACTCAGAAGGAAGAGTACCTAGTAGAAGGATCAAGAACTGCATCTTGAAGAAATCCAAAAGATTCCCAGACTTCTGCTTAATTGAATCTTGCCCCATTTAACTAGACTGAAGATGAGAGGAATAATCTCTGAGATCTGTCCATTGATCAGATCTTTTCCTCCATCATTTCTCCAAGGAAAACACTTGGGAGGGAGAGATGCTCTCCCCCCTCTCTGCCCTTCTCTGGTTTTCATTACCACCGCAGCTCAAGTGTATCCCTGATATTGTTTCCTGTTATAAAACAAGAACATGCAATTCCATAAAATAAAATGGTCTTACAAGGATTGTCAGCTTCAAAGCCTGGGCCACATTTTCCATTACGTTGACAGCTGTCAAAGTCTTCACTCCAATGGTACCCAGGGATACAGGCACACTGCCGTGGGAAGGTTTGATTGCCAGGATGAACTACTTTCAAACCTTTTCCTGAGAGGGAGAAAAAGAAGTAAAGGCCTGATCCCATTCAAAACTTTGCAGAGGAGAAAGAGGAATCCTTCCTGCATCTTTAACATTTCTACAAATCCTGAACAAAAGCCATCAAAATAGGCTGCCTTAGTCCTTATTAGAACATGGAAAACATGTGAATTTTTAAGGATTCAATACATTTTATTTAAGACATTCAAATTCTCTTGACCTTGTCATACTGTATTGAGTGAAGTCTGCAGAAATGTTTTCCCCAACTTTAAAAGCTTGAGCTTTTTTCAACAACATTATTACTAATACTACTTTGCTGCTGCTGCTGCTATTAATACTTCTAGTACCTCCTCATATTCATAACAAGTATTATAATTACCAGTACTATTACTCCAACTATTACCACCACCTCATATTTATATACCACTTCATGGTTTACAGAGTACTTTTTAAAATAACAATAAGTAAGGGAGAGTATTACTGTTCTAATTTTACAAATGAAGAAGCTGAATCCCAGCAATGTTAAGTTAAAGTCCAGAACACATAGCTAGCAAGTGGAAGAGCTGGGAATTCAAACTTAGGCTTCTTCCAAGTCCAAGAATGGTATAATATCAGTGCTCTTTCCATAGAATATAATAAAATCCAATTCAACAAACATTTATTAAGTGCTTACTATGGACAGAGTAAAGTATTCCAGGCAAATGATGAAATAACAATTTTAGGTAATATATGATTCTCACCCTTCATCCTCACCCTACCATCCAAAATAGTGATGTGATATAAGTACAAGCAACTGGAATTGAAAATAGAACATGGTAAGAGTATGAAGGAGGGACAAAGCACAATGTGAGGTCTGACTCGGGAAAATTTTATTATCTTAATTAATAAGGAAAATTTTATGGAAGTAGTGACATTTTAGTTGGTCTTTTAAAGAACAGATTCAGCATTTTAAAGGACAAATTCAACAATAAAGGGATAGGGGCCATAAGGGAAGACATTCAGCCCACAGAGAACATGATGAGTAAAAGCACAGACTTGAGAGGTTTAGGAGAGGGTGCAGTGAGGTGTCTAGTTTGGCTGAACGAAGAGGAACAAATGAATTAATGCTGGAGAAATTGGATGGAGCAACAGACCATGGCAGGCAAAGTAATTTGAACTTAACTTGGTAGAGAGAAATGGGTCATTGAAGAATGCTAAGCAGAGGAGTGAGTGACCTAACATGCATTAGGAAGATTATTGGTCTGGCGGAAGTATAAAGCATAGATAGAAGGAGGTGTAAAGGAGGAGAGGGAAAAGAGAAATCAGAGAAAAAGACAGACAGACAGACAGACACAGAGAGAAAGAGAGAGAGAGACAGAAGAGAGATAGAGACAGAGAGACACATAGAGACAGAGACAGAAAGACAGAGAGACAGAGAGAAAAAGAGAGACAGAGAGACAGAGACAGAGAGACACAGAGAGAAAGAGAGAGACATAGAGACAGAGAGAAATAGAGAGAAAAACAGAGACAGAGACAGAGAAATAGAGAAAGACAAAGACAGTGAGGAAAAGAGAGACAGAGACAAAACAGAGAGTTAAAGAGAGAAAAAGAAAGAGACAGAGACAGAGACAGAGAGAGACAGAGAGAGAAAGGGGAGGAAGAGGGGGAGGGATGGAGGGGAAAAAATCAGGCAGACAGAAAAGTAGTTAAAGAGGTAGTAGAACAAGTAGAGTTGTTTCAGAAGCCAGGGAATGAGAGGGGCCACGAGGTCAAGCCAAGCATTTGGCACTAAGGTGATTCATCCTTTGGCCATGATGACCCCTAGAACAAAGAAAATTATAAAATGTCCCTCTTTCTGGTGTCCCCTTCTAATCCAGTGATAATTATAAGATGGCATTAAAGGGACAGCAGATAAGCAGTTTTCAGACCAGCTATAAAAACCAACTGTTGATATTATTTGCTAAGTGCAAATTTTGGGACGTAAGGACCTAGTTTTGAATCTTGTCTCTGATCCTTGCTTAACCTGTGTTCATGGACAAATCTGTGACACTGTCAAAAGGGTTAGTGAAAAGCTTTCTAACTACTTGAGCAGCTCCTCCACAGAGGATCTAGGGGGGAATGTAAACAAGGATCCCACAGGAAGACAAGGTATGGTTGGACTGTGATCTGCCACAGAGGACATGGTACTCACACTTCAGGGAGATCACAAATCAACTGATTATGAATGTTGTTGTGAAGAAGAGAAGAGGGGAGGGATGGGACAATCAATGGACAGAATGGAAGAATCAGTCTGCTTGTAGGATTGATGAAATGAGTATTTTTGTAGGAATATAGAAAGGGAGCAAGGTTGTGGAAGAAATAGGACACTATGGCATCAAAGGTACAGATGGAAGAGAGAGACAGACATACAGAAATAGAGAGAGAAAAAGAGAGTGACAGAGACAGAGAGATAGAGACAGAGAGAGACAGAGACAGAGACAGACAAAGAGATAGAGGGAGACAAAGAGAAACAGAGAGAGAAAGATAGACAGAGACAGAGAGAGAGAGAACAGAGAGAGAGAGAAGGAAAAAGAAAGAGAGACAGAGACACACACACAGAGAGAAAGAGAGAGAGAGGGAGGGAGAAAAGGAGGGAGGGAGGAGCCTTAGGGAGGAGTAGGGACAACTTTTTTCTATGACTTTGGGAAGAGTGATGATGCTGGGAAGTTATGATGATTAAAGTTGATCAAAGTTTCTGTCAAACTTGTCAGTGAAATGAGAGGCTAAGTATGGTGGCTGCTGTAAGGTCTGGGGTTGGGGGTGGCATTTAGATATTTGATAAGACAATGACTAAGAGAAATAACAAGGACAGCTAGGTGGCGCAGTGGTTAGAGCACCAGCCTTGAAGTCAGGAGGACCTGAGTTCAAATCTGGCCTCAGACACTTAACACTTCCTACCTGTGTGACCCTGGGCAAGTCATGTAACCCCAATTGCCTCCGGGGGAAAAAAAGAAAAAGAGAAATAATATATAGTTAGTTGTAGTGAAATCGATGTAGCAAAGGCATTACTAAAATTTCACCTGTTCAAAGTACTTAGAGAATGTGGTGTTTCACTTACATTTCTGTTAATGGCAGATCCAATTTTGACTAAATTTTAATATAAACAACTTGAAGGGAGGGATTGTTTTGGTTTTTTTAATTTGCATTTACATCTTTAGTTTCTTACACATAGGATACTCTTTTTGTTTCTTGAATTGAAAATAATAAATATATTTAACACAAAACAAACTGAAAAATATATATTAAAATCTTGCAACTGCTTCAGGATGAGATGTTATGATCATGGCTAATCACTGCTTAGTTGTGTTCATCTAAACTGTGGCAGCATTAAAGGAATCAGAGCTAGAAGGAACAAGATCATGTGGTCTAATTCACCATTTTGCAGATGAGGTAACTGAGGTTCAAGTGATTTGTCCCAAAGATTAGTTACATTAAGTGATTTGCCAAGGATAGTAAGGAGCTGAGCTGAGATTGAAATCCAATTCTCTCTGATTTAGGATCTATAAATCTTAAATCATGTGGAGCTAATGCTTTATTGACATTATGACATGTTTGTGTGTGCCTGTATGTGTACATATATATTCAAATATATATGTATTTGCCTAAATTGTAGCCTAATATGCTTTTTTGACTGTTTACATTCTGAGTAAGTGGAATTTTGCCAAAGTAAGCTTCACGGGGACACAGTCTTGGTATTTGTGTAAGGCAATGAGATAATTCAACAATTCAGTTCAATAAATATTGATTAAGTACTTACTATGTGCAAGGCAACAAGGAGAGGAAAGACAAAAATGAAGCAATTTTTGCTGTGGCAGTTTAGATTTACAAACAAATGACTGCAAGCAATTTTTTTTTTCTTTGAGAGAAAGCCAAAGACAGTGTGGTTCAGTGGGAAAAAACCATCAAATTTGGAATCTGAGAACTTGCCTCTTCAAGTCTTGACTCTGATCTTACCCATTTGTCCATGCACAAGTCACTTAATCTCTCTTGTCTACATTTCACTTTCACATCACCCCATGTTATTATTGGTCCTCTTTGAAAATGAAGAACAAGAACAACTTGTCTATAAATTAAGAGGATTGGACTTGATGACCTGAGGCAGCTAGATGGCACCATAGTTCACAGAGTGCTGAGCTTGGAATCAGGAAGACCTGAATTTAAATCTGGTCTCAGACACTGTGTGAACTTCTGTTTCAGTTTTCTCATCTGTAAAATGGGAATAATAATAGTACCTATTTTAGGGTTGTTATGAAGATCAAATAATATAATATTTATAAAAGCACATAGCACAATGTCTGGCATGGAGTTATATAAATGCTTCCTTATTCCTTTTCCTTCCCCTCTCAGGTTTACTTCATCCCTCAGTAAGATCTTGCTTGGAAGGATCCTGTCTGCCCCACATTCCCCAATGAAAGTCATACATCTCTTGTATCTTAAGTTCCTGAAGTTTGAATTAAAGCTGCAAAGAGAAGCCTACTTCACTGACACACTCTTGAAATTATGTTTTGTGTGGTGGGGGGAATCCTTGCTTCCATTCATGGCCTTGAGCCATACTAGAGTGATGGGGAAATTCCCATTTTTTCCCTGTTCCCACATTGTAGTATCTGGTTCCACTCTGCTGCTACCCATTGACATCAAAGTGAATCCTTGACTTATGTTAAAAGGGGCCTGACTTCTTTCCCAGCAATGACAATGATGAAACCCTTGGGGTTTGAAGGTGGAGTGCTTTTGAACTGCACACTCATAGATTAGAAGTAAGCCAGGCTTTTCTGAAGAATATAAGGTATCCTAAAAAGTCTAGTATAGGTTTAAGTTGTCTTGTTTTTTTTTTTTTTAATGTAAGCTTCTATTCCTTCCTAAAATTGCTTATGAGAGAGAGCCAGGTGAAAGTCAATAAAACTGTTGGACCCAGGGAAGCTAGGTGGGGCAGTGGATAGAGCACCAGCCCTGAAATCAGGAGGACCTGAGTTCAAACTTAACACTTTCTAGCTGTGTGACTCTAGGCAAGTCACAACCTGAATTGCCTCAGCAAAAAAAAAAAAAAAAAAAAAAAAAAAAAAAAAAAAAAAAAAAAAAA
>JAJPUD010000213.1:215547-250766 GCA_023553655.1 Myrmecobius fasciatus | reverse complement strand
AAAAAAAAAAAAAAAAAAAAAAAAAAAAAAAAAAAAAAAAAAAAAATTAATTAATTAAAATTAAAATAAAGTTCAAAAAAATAATAACAACAAAAAAAAATATGTTGGACCTAAAATCAGGAAGACCTAAGTTCAAATCCAACCTCTTTGCTTATTAGTTTATTATTTATTAGCCTTGTGTACCTCCTAGGCAAGTCATTAACCTTTGTTTCTCTGTTTCCTTCTGTGTAAAATGTGGACCATAAGAGCATCTATCTCTCAGGGTTGTAGTGAGTATAAAATGAGATAATATTTACAAAGGGCTTCATATAGAGCTTGGCACAGAGTAAGCACTTAATAAATGTTTATTTCCTTCCTTCCTTATCCTTCTGACTCCATTATCTTGATCTGTTGCACTAGTATGCTTAAAACATTGGCATTATCTGTGACTCTTTCATCAAACTGTTAATTCTAATACTGCTTATACTTGTATACTCCCATCTCTGGAAATAGGAAACTATTATCAGAGTTATCACACTAGTTTAAGCCCTGATTACCACTTGCTTGATTTATGGCAATAGTATACTAATAGGTCAATATTCTTACTACCTGGTCATGTCATTCTGCTCCACAACTTCAGTAGTTGCATTTCTTACTAAGTAAAGTTCATATTCTTTTCCCTGACATTCAAGGCACTCTGACTCTGGCATGACCCTACATTTCCAGCCTAATCTCATATTACTATTATCCCAATCTGGCACAACCCTACCTTTCCAGCCTAATCTCTTATTACTATTCTTCCAAACTGGAATGCTCTCTGTTCCTCAACTATACCATGGTATTTCCTACCTTTTTGCTTTTGCTCCTCTGCAAAATGTTCTCCCTCTCACCGACTTTTGCCTGTTGAATTTCCACCTTTCTTTTAAAGTTCAAGACAAGTGCCACCTTCTCTCTAAGCCTTTCCCTGATACTCTCTATTAGTTCCCTTGATCTTGTAGGACATTAGAATTTTGCTTTGTTTTTCTCTGATACATATATCATGTGTAATTATGTATTTGTACTTATTTCATATCATCCTGCATGCATGTCATCATGCAATTCCATGAGAGTGAAGTCTGTGTGTTGTATAAACTTTATATTTCTTCCAAGCCATATCATAGCACCCTATGGCATTTATTAAATGCCAGTACCAAGTAGTTTGGTGAGGGCTTAGGACCCAAAGACAAAATGAAACACTCCTTGCCTCTTAGGAGCTTTCATTAAATGTTTGTTGAAATGAACTAATGGTGAAATGTCTTGATATTTGTAAGCTTGAAAACTGTAAAGCACTATACAAATGCTAGTTATGATTATGTTTTGTTTCAATTATTTTCCAGATGATGGCAATGAGTCAGGGTCACTACTAGACAGTGAAGAATTAAAAAAAAAATTAAATCAAGTGCTTTCACACGAGGTGGAGTTTCCATGTTCACATTTTTTCATTCCAAAATTTTAAGTTCTAACTCTTTAGAGAGATGCTTTTTTTGATATTAAAAAATTCCTCTGTGTCTTTATTTTGTGGAGATTTTAGAATAATTGAATGTTATACTTTGTTAAAGATGTTTCTTTATCTGTTGAAGTAATCATGTAGTTTTGGGTGTTTCAATTTTTAATGATCACTAATCCTTTAAAAGAAACTGGAAGATAAGTGGAGACATAAATCCCTTTTTTAGAATCAATATCAGTAAACCTAAGCTAAATTTCCAGAACTAAATTTTCCCAAGACAAGAAACAAATGCGATAGTTTTCTGATGGTGACTTCAAATGAGATCTCTGGTCACCTGGGATCACAATTCATTAATGTTTAAAAAAAATAAAATAGAACCATATCTACAAAAATGTGAAAAGTTATTCTGATATATTCTAGGAATAAAGTATGCCCTGAAAGATCATTTTTTGGAGCAAAAGCTAAACATTGGATTGGTTGCTCTACTTCAGAGGATGTGCAGATCCACTTACCGATATCACAAACTTTATGCAGTAAACACTTATCTTCTTCATTCCAGGTATGTAAGTATTCATCTGGACCACAAGGTAAACATATGCTTTCAGAGGTGGCAGTGCATTTTGCAGACATATACTTTCCTTAAAAAGAAAAAAAAATCTAAAGCCCATGAGAATATCAACAAAGTCCCAAGATGAACCCCAGGAAATATTTTTCTTCAGGTCTGATAAAGACTATTAATTGGTTGGAACCACTCAACAGAAGAGCTAACAAATACTTGACAAGAGACTGTAATTGGTGGCTGTCATCCAGACTGTGTAAAGCTGCATTTGTGTATCAATGAACAGCTGATTCTTGTCTCAGAAAAGCATCTTTGGTGTAATCTCATCCATTTTCAAATTATTTCAAGTTAAGGAAAAAGTCTTTTGCACTAGTACCCAGTAATATTCTTTGCTAAATAGCAAAGTGGGTTTTGTTAGTAAAATAACTAAAATACAATATTTTGAGTGGAATTGCCTATCACATTCAAATGCCAAGGACAACCACTTATATTTATGCTCTAGTGCATCTGAGGTAGACCATCATCTCTCTCTTCTATAATAGTTATTTTAAAAATCTTGTTTATTATCCCAGATTTTACTCATTTTTATTTTAAAAAATTTGGAGGAGGGATAGGCATTCCAGATTTGTGTTAATAATGGAAGGAATTTTCAGTATGAAAACTCCTTCCATCAATACAGATCATATATTCTGTTTCTAACTTTTAGACTTTCGGAGTTGGCCTGGACATTAAGATGCTGAGAGATATACCCATCATAATAAAACTGACATGTATCAGAGGAAGGATGTCAGCTCAAGTTTTACTGGGTTCTATCTAGTGAGCATTTTACTCAGTCCACCATAACAGGTTATGCCTCATTTAGTGTTTAGGAGATGAAATGTTCTTTATGGTGGCTAAGTATGGAACATTTAGATAGTGCAAATGAATAGCAAGAAAGAGAGAAGCTTTTTTTGGTCTAGGAATGCTTACATGGCATGAAAATTCATAGTTACATTTATAACAACATAACTTTGAAAAGTAGTAACCTAATACAGCTTATGTCTCTCAGCAATGATATGGAAAGAAGGTATAAAGTCTTCAGAGGCATTCTAGGTGGCTGACACTTCCAGTGTGAATATGTCCAAGGAGGTGATAGCAATAATTAGTAATAATTCTGTGTCTATCTATTCTTATTTTCACTTTGAGCATTTGAATTTTGAGATTATTAGAGAAAAATAAAAAGGATTATAAATTTGCTTCCCTCCTTGAGAGACTATTAATAACTGGGTTCCAGCAAGGCTTAAATACAGGAATTTTTTAAATTGCTTTTGCTTTTTTTGGAGGTGGTTGGGAAGTTATAGATAATTTTTCAAAATTTTGTCTTTCTGTGATTTATTCAAAAGGACAGTTATAGACATTACAACTTAATGGTAGCATTGTTTACCCAAGGAAAGGTAGATTTTAGAATAGCACAGAAATAATGCATTGATTCCTTAGGGAGAAAGCAATTATGTTTGGGGAAAATAAGAAGATAAATGAAAAATATACCTGGATCACATTTGGTGCAGCAGCGTCCAAAGTGCTCATAATGCTTCTCAATGCTGCACCGAGGAGTGATTTGAAGAGTTAACTAAAATAAGAATAGAGAATTGGCATTAGATAAAAGATTATATAATAGTTTATTTCAGATCAAAAACTAAAAAAGTTATCCTTTGGTTACATTTCTAACAACTCAAGAAAACACTAAGAAATATATGAAATGACTCAATTTCTACTTTCTGTTAAGAGACATCATTATAATTGATACATTAATTTCCAGGATTGACCATCATCTCTCTAAGAATTTATTAAGTTTAACTGCTATGGCCCTCTAATTCAGCTTAGGCATTTAAAAACAATCCACAAGACTTTTGGTTTAAAATAGCAATGTGAAAGGTCCTAGAGACTCTACCATTAAAACCTCACCAAAGATCTAAGAGGGTACTTAATGAAATAAGAATCAAAAAGACCAAAGAAAAACAATGCGGAAATCGTCCATCTACTCTTGGATTCCACAAGAAGATACCCAGAGCCTGCTAGTGCCCAAAGAAGGACTAGGCCAGGAAAGGCAGAAGCCAGAGCAAGCTTAGAGAACTGGAATCTATGAGAGCTCAGATTGGGGATGCTCCAAGGTGGCAAGAAGCCAGTCTAAGATCCCATCAATGGGTCTTGAAGCCAGAAAGAGCTGGGCCCAGGCCTGTTGTAGTAGGATCAGAGAAAAGAGCCAGAACCCCCAAATCACTCATTGTGCAGGGAGAAAAGGTTTGGCAGAATAATCTTTGGAGCACTGGAGCCATAGCAAAACATAGGGCAGATTCAATGACTGAGAATAGCACATACTCAACATCTGCCTGGGGCCTGTCAAGGCAACAAGAGACGACAGATCCATCTTCTGTGAGATTGTGAAAGGAAAAGAGACAGAGGCAGGGCCAAGACCAGTGAACCATCAAAGGACTGAACATACATTTCCACACCCACAGCCACACAAGCCAGCCCCCCACCACATAAATACACAGGCAAAGAGAGTTTGGCATAGAAATACATTAAATTCAATAGTTAAATTGGCAGGGGCCATGAAAAAGGGAAATGCAAGATGAGAAGAATTAGTCACAAGCAAAATAAATTTCAGTCTCAGAGAGTGGATCATTAAATGGTAATTAAAATAAAAGAAAGAAAGCAAATGAACAGGGTTTGGGTTTAGAAAAGAAAAGACAGAGGAATCAGATCAGAGTATTAAAATTATAGATTATTAGTGCTGATCTCATTACTTTTCTTTCACCATTTTCTTGTCTAAAAATAGAAGAATAGAAGGCAATGAAAGGGAAAGATATGAGGATATAATTAAAGGGAAATACAATTAACAGTCATAACTGAATGGGAAGGAGGTGAACTCACTCATAAAACAGAGGAGAAAAGCAGAATGGATGAGAAAGCAAAACCCAAAAATATGCTACTTATAAGAAATACTGTATTTGGCCTAAGGTGAATTCAGAAGGGGCCATAGACAAGCCGGGGTGTGTTGAAGTGACAATGTTAAAATGAAATACACAGTAGAGATTTGGTGCCATTTGCCATGTTCTTTGTACGTGGAAGCATCTATGTTCATAGATGTTCATCATATTCAAGCATATATACATATATATATATATGGAAGGGAGGGAGAAAATTTTGGGACACAAAGTTTTACAAAAAAATGAATGTTGAAAACTATCTGTACATGCATTTGGAAAAATAAAATACTATTTAAATATATTGATCATGAACTCCCTGGCTATGTCCATCCATGACTCAGGCTCACACCAACAGACTAATATATATAGGTAAAAATGAGGAGGAATGACTTTAGAAATTATTATATGCCCTAGACTCTTTTAACAGTCACCTAGATATATGACTCTACTATTGATATTTCAGTGACACCTCCACATGGAAGACCAGGTATTCTCATTGAGATCTCATGTACTAGGGAAAATATAGTAGCCTCAGAAGATCGATAGATCTGAAGAAGACCTTCCAGGCAACAGCAGCAACAATTTTGCTATTAGTCAATAGTCTAACATAAAGTGGAACAAACTATATTTCTACCCTGAAGGTACTGTAAAAACAAAAACATAACTTGTGTTACTTATCTTATGATTTCCTATAGGATAGTGATCAAATCCTTCAAAAAAGAAAACCTTAATTTATAGGTTTATATGTAAAGCTAAGAAATGCACAATTCCCTGTCCATTTTATGAAATACTAAATGAATAAGTAAAAAATTTATTAAGTGCTCACTATGTGCAAAATAAGTGCTGGGGACACATACAGAAGGAAAAAAAAAAGGATAGTCTCTGTTCCCAAGAAGCTCACATTCTAAGGGGGAAAGCAACACATATAGAAGGTTTCAGTTGCAAGTTAGACGAAAAGATCTCATGATCCCATGAGCTGAGGATGATGACATTTTAATAGCATTTCCACTATTTAAATCATCATATCAGTTTCTGATTTTGAAACATTTGACAAAGGGATAGAAACATTATTAATCTGGACCAATTTCTAGTATTCAGGAGAGCTCTAGACCAAAATCTTTAAATAATCTATTTTTAATATCCCTGCTACCATTTTCAAATATAGACCATCTTACTTTATCAGGTACCCAGTGCCCTCCAAAGTTCTCCAAGGTTTCCCTCTTTTCCTCCAACATCTGGGTGTCCCATTTCCCCACTTTCCTCCCCTTCCCCAAGATGGCAAATAAATTTTAATATAGACTATCCATACACAATCATATTAAATATATTTTCACATTAGTCACGTTGTAAAAGAAAAATCAGAACAAAAGAGAAATGCCACAAAAAAGAAAAAAACCCTGAAACTACATTCAAACTTCATAATTCTTTGTCTGGATGTGGATAGAATTTTCAATCATGAATCTTTTTGAATTGTCTTGGAACATGGCATCGCTAAGAAGAGCTAAGTCTATCACAGTTGATCACCATACAGTGTTACTACTACTGTGCACAATGTTCTCTTAGTTCTGCTCACTTCACTCAGCATCAGTTCATATAAATCTTTCCAGCTTTTTCTGAAATCTTCCTGTTCATCATTTCTTACAGCACAATAGTGTTCCATTACATTCATATACCACTTTTTCAGCCATTCCCAAACTGATGGACATCCTTCAATTTCCAATTATTTGCCACCACAAAAAGAGCTGCTATATTTTTGTGCATGTGGGTCCTTTTCCCTCTTTTATGATCTCTTTGAAATACAGATCTAGTAATGGTATTGAGGGATTAAAAGGTATGTAAAGTTTTATAGCCCTTTCAGCATAGTTCCATGGAAATGTTGAAGAAGATGTGGGGAAACTGGAACACTAATGCATTGTTAGTGGAGTTATGAACTGATCCAACCATTCTGGAGAGCAATTTGGTACCACTTTCCTCCTGATGAGTATTTAGTGTTATTTTCTTAAAGCCATGCTTTCTTTGAAGTTATAAACTGCACTGGAGAGGCATTGATAGGATAAAATAATCCTTGTAGATATGCTAGGAAATTACCGTGCTCACCCTTCTCAAAATAATTTCCTGTTTAAACTCAGGGAAAATGCAGCTATTTCAAGCACAGAGCAAGACATAGGACAGGTGACAGGAGAGATTTTTTTAAAAGTACATTAGGTAGATGGCTGCCATGAATTTAATTCAATAAACATTTATTAAACCCTTATTGTGTATTGATTATGTGCTAGATATTGGGAAGTTGGGAGCATTTCTCTCCAAAGCTGCACATACATAAACAGTCAGCTGGCCCATAGCATACATATAAACTTTCAGAGAGAAGCATCAGCCAGCTTTTTCCCTCTTACCCCACACTGAGACACATGCCAGGAGTTGGGAAGCAGTTGTATCTACTAGGGGAAGGAAGTGTCTCCAAGAAACCCTAAAGGAGGGGAAATTTCTGGGGAAAAAGAAAAACAAGGAGATGGGCAGAGCCACAAGAGAAAGAAAGAGGAAAGCATGAGGATGTCATGAAATTTCTAAACTTTGGAAAAAGTAAGTAGGATAAAGAAAGTCTTGGGATAAAAAGCTGCCACCATGGATGCAGGACTAGGCACACTCTAAGGTAGCTTATTTTTTCTCCAAATTTCCTTGTTGTTGTTCAGTTGTTTTTCTGTTGTATCTGCCTCTTTGTGATCCCATTTGGGATTTTCTTGGTAAAGATACTAGAATAGTTTGTCATTTTTTGGTCCAGATCATTTTATACATGAAGAAACTGAGGCAAATTGGGCTAAGTGACTTACTCAGGGTCACACAGATAATAAGTGCCTGAGGCTGTATTTGAATTTGTCTTCCTGATTCTAGGGCAGCATTCTATCTATTGTGCCCTCTGAATTCTCCACTTACCCTGTGATAAAATGCTTCTTTTCTGAAATGATTATCTACCCTATTACATCACACTGACTTTTGAGAAGAAACTTGGAAAGTAATTTATGCAAATATGTTTGTATCCCCTTAACCTATCAATGGAAAGTAAAAATACAATCAGCTGCAATTAGTTTTCTCCTTGTAAAATGGGGTTTTTAAGGCTGCAAACCTCCTTCATAGGGATGATTGAGATTAAATTTAAAAGTAATCCTGCCTTTTGTGAGCTGGAGTGTAGCTTAGCCTACAGGAATAGTAAGGTCTAAAACTGGACTAGTGAGGACTTGTGGAAGGTCTTGAATACAAAGTATCTTTTAATTATACAAAGAGATTTCTTTCTTTCTTTGGCATTTAAGAGTTGAATTTGCTTTAGAATTTGATTATACAAGATGGAATAAGTATGAATCATTACTATAAGTTATGGTAACTATATGGTAACAAAATACGGTAATATTTTGTAGAGATTGTAGAGAAATCTGTGACTAGGTTTGAATTTATGATCTCACTGGTGAAGGGCACTTCTAGATGAGCACATTCCATCTACCAATGCAGGTCAGTACCTTCCCTGATATATTTTGGTATAGAGTTGGAGATATGATTTTCTCAGGGTCACACTGTCAATAAGGGTCAGAGGCAAGACTTGAACCCAAGACCTTTCAGGGCTTACTCTGTTTCTCTGACACATTATAAAAAGGTGTATTATAGCTCCCCCCCCCCTTTTTTTTTCTTTTTGTTGAGATAATCAGGGTTAAATGACTTGCCCAGAGTCACACATCTAGTATGATCTGTGGCTGAATTTGAACACAAGTCCTTCTGACTCCAGGGTCAATGCTCTATCTACTGTGCCACCTAGCTGCCCCTCTATTATAATTTTTAAACACCAGGTTGTAGATATTCCATTTAGTGCATTGTTTGCACTGGTCAGCCTGTATTCACTAATACCTTTTATTATGCCATTCTTAGTGTAATTTAGGGTTTATAAAATACTTTCCTTACAACAATCACGATTGCAAAAATCCCATTCAAAGTTTCTCTCTGGAAACAATGTGGTGTATTTGCCACACTGAGAATTAAATGTCCTGGATCCACATTCTATTTCATATACCCACTGGAAATATGAATATGACTAAATCATGTAACCTTTAACAGTCATGGTTTCTTCTACTAAATGGATATTTCAATACTTGTACTGTCCAGATCACAAAACAGTTGTGAGGAAAAAAATTCACAGACCTTTAGGAGCTATATAGATATGAATTACATTATAACAGAGATTTTCTGGAGATTTCAAAAAGAAAAAAGAAACGGAGTTTACTGACTTCCAGAGTTTCTTTAGGTCTTTCCTTCTTTACATTTGTTCCTGGATATGTGAACCAGTATTCATTTTCACGGTTAGCTTAGATTGATTATTCCAGAATAAATATAGCTGCATGTATTAAAAGCTTTTTCAAGACAGTAAATAATAGACATCTATGTTGAAATGATAGTTCTTTGTGTGGATAGCACCCTGAAATGGTTAAATAAATATTTTTCGATTGATGCTATTAGGTTGTAAATCATGGAACATTAAAACCTCCAAGGAATTAAATTGGTGGGCATCTCAAAAAGCAATGGAGAGATGTCGGCATTCTTTCTCTTGATACAAGTAAGTTAATATATATTTCTGATGATGTCCTCTACTCAAGATGTGGTAAGAGATATTACTTAGGAAATGTATGATCAGAAAGGAAGATGGACTACTGGATGTGGTACAAGTAAGAAATAACAGATGGACAGCACAAATGCTTCATTGGTATCCTTGAAATGTATTAAAAAAAAAAAACCTGCACAAGACCTCCATTACATTGCATAGGAAAACTACAGGACAACGTAGAGAAGAATAAAATAAAACAAAACAAGAATTCTGTCACACAAAATAGGAAGGCATAGATGAGCTGAAATGGTATCAGTGGAAAGAATATCCATTGTGGTAAGATCACAGATCCATGCAAGTACTGGAAATCCTACCCTTCAACCTTGGGTTTAAGTCCTAACTGAAAATTCATTTGGAACTTATAATGAAAAATTATGAAAAGCAGAGATGTTATTGTTCATAATCACTTTCATGATTTTCTTCCATAACAGTTTGCAACCACTCAGCAAGGAAATAAAGCATTGGCTGATTCTGGTAGTTTTGAACTCTCTTGGCAATTGTCTTATGTTAGTTAAATTTCAAAAGAGAAGTGGGAATAGCAAAGGGAATAACCATGGAGTTATAGATTGAAAGCTGTAAGGAAACTTAAGGCCATCTAGTCCAATTCAATGATTTTACAGTTGATGAAAATGAGATCTAGAGAAATATGAAGTAGTATTTTAACTTAAATTTTTTGACTTCCTATCCAGCACTTTTTCTATAGTGTCATGATACCTCTATTAGCTAATATCTTTTATCTTTTTCCGCATATTTTCTCCAAATTGAATACTTTATTTATGCAAATTGAGTTGTAGCTTTTGTAACTGTACGCATTTTCTTATCTTCTCATTATCCTTTCTTCTAAATAGATGAAGTCACTATTGATTTTGATCTCTGCTCCAACTAGCCAATGGTCTAAGTACAGGAAAACATCTGATTCATAAATGCTGAATATATTAGTTATCTGTCATTTTCTGCTTAGTAGGATATATGTAACCAGTTTCATTTTCAGTGACGTTATTCAGTGCTTGTTATGTCTATCACCTCCAGACTCTTTTCTTTTCTTTTTAAAAAAATCAATAGTGTTTTATTTTTCCAAATACATGTAAAATAGTTTTTCAACATTCATTTATGTAAAACTTTGTGTTCCAAATTTTTTTCCCTCCATCCTTTACCTCCCCCTTCCCCAAGACAGCAAGCAATCTGTTGTTATGCAAGAAAATCAGAACAAAAAGAAAACAAAAACACATAAACAAAAACATTTGAAACTACTATGCTTTGATCTGCATTGTCTCCATAGTTCCCTCTCTGGATACAGTTGACATTTTCCATATCAGTGGACTCTTTTCTTTTTTTTTTCTTTCTTTTCTCCCCAAAATACTTTATTTTTATTTATTCCCAATACATGCAAAGATAGTTTTGAACATTTACCTTCACAAAATCCCAATTTTTCTCCCTCTCTTCTCTCATCCCTCCTCCCCCAAGACAGTAAGCGGTACTATATAGGTTAAACATGTGCAGTTCTTCTAAACATATTTCCATATTCATAGTAGACTCTTTTCTTAAACAAATTAATGATTCATGCTATGGATATGAGGCTTCTAAATAATCTTTTAACCTTTGGTCTCATTCATTTCTTATTCTCAAGCCAAATTTTTTAACACAATTAATGCTGTAATCTTAAAACATTTTTATAATGGAGTCAACAAGATTTGCAAGTAATATGACAAGGTAGAGAACCAGATACTTCCTTCGATTTCCCCACAACCTCTCAAACTTCTCCAAAATATAAGTTATACACAAGATTAAAAAAATAGAAACTTTAGTTGTCTCTACAGTTTAAGCCAAGAACTCTAATAAGGTAATGACCCAATGAACTAACATAGAAGACTAATAGTTCATTTCTGATCCCTACTCCAGATCATTTAGTCACTCCTCTCAAACAGCCATCATGCTCTGGCAGGACTGCACAACCCAACTCAGACATTTTCAATCAAATTCAGCTCTATTCCCTCTTCCATCCATTTCCACCTTTACTGTGCACCATGGAAAAACCAAAAAGCAAAAGCTTGCCCCATCTAGGACTGTGACATGGCAAAGCTCTTGTAACAGTACTAAGCCAAAGAACTGAGGATCAGATGGAATTGGAGCAGAATACTACCAAGTCTGAGGCAAAGGGGATTGGCATCCACCTGGGGCCAGTTCTATTCCCCCAGACGTCATGTAATGAAGAGAACTAAGACCAATAAAATTGTGAATTACCCAGAATTTGAGGAGGTTGAAACAACTTTGAAGCTCAAACTCTAAGGGAAACCACTATCAAAGGGGAAGGATATTTCTGAATGATCTAAAAGTTAAACAAGACTGTGAAAGCAGAATTTATGGCCTTCACGAAAGAAATGATCAGCAGAATAGAAAAACTTGAATCTGCAAAGGTAAGCCTTACCCAAAAAAAGAGAGAATGGATTGGGGATAGCTAGATGACACAGTGTATAGAGCACTGGCCCTGGAGTCAGGAGGACCTGAGTTCAAAACTGACCTTGGATAATTACTAGCTGCACAACTTTACACAAGTCACTTAACCCCAGTGATCTAGAGAGAGACAGACAGAGAGATAATAGACTGGAAATGCAAATTCATACAAGTTAAGGACAATCTGATAGAGAAAAAAAGCCAAAAGCAATTAAATTACTAGATATCAAGACAGAGGTTAATATGAACTAAGAAGAATGAACAAGTACACATAGATGAAAGAAATCATTTTGAAAGCACTGAAGAGTCCATTTTCAAGATGAAACAAAATGAGGAAGGAAAGAGAATAAATCTTTATTAAGCACCAAATATGTGCTAAGCACTGCACTAAGAGCTTTATAAATATTATCTCATTTGATCCTCATGACAACTCTAAGAGGAAGGTACTGTTATTATCCCCATTTTACAGTTGAGAAAACTAAGAAAAACAGGTTAAATGACTTGCCCAATGTGACACACCTAGTAAATGTCTGAGGGTGAATTTGAACTTAAATCTTTCTTTCTCTAAGCCTAATATTCTATCCATTGCAGTATCTCATTGCCTAAGAATATTCCAAAAGAGTGGGGAAATAAATAAACAGAAGATGGCATTACTGTCTAGTGATAACCAAGAAACTATATATTCCTTTGCTGGCTTTGTCATCCCTAAAAAGTTGTTACAAGAAAGGTCTTTGTACTTATAGAATGCTTCTATAAATTTTCTATTTAGACTCTTTCTCAGATTTTTTACAGCAAGTCACATCTTCACACACATGATCACATTTATTTTACAAAGCATCTGATTTGGTAAGACAAAATACACACTAAAAGAGTTTCCAACAAGGTGTGTCTTATGTATATGTTAAGATTGTGTGCTAGTTCTAAGAAAAGAAAACATGCTCATTCTTACAATCAAAGGTGGCCAGAACTGTCAAAGATGCTGTCCTATATCACAAGACTAATTTGGACCTTTCCTCAATATGATAAATTTTGTTGTTATTTCTGTTTGATCATTTCAGTCATGTCCCATTCATTGTGACCCCATTTGGTTTTTTTTGGCCAAAGAGACTAGACTAGTTTGCATCATTTCCTTCTCTAACTCATTTAACATAGTAGGAAACTGAGACAAAGAGGGTTAAGCTACTTGTCCTAGATTACAGAGCTAATAAGTCTCTAAGGACAGATTTGAACTCATAAAGATAAGTTCTTGATGGCTGATCTAGTTCTTTATCATACCATCTAGCTACCTCTATATGATAAATAACATCTCTCTAAAATGAAAATCTAGCATTTTATGTAAGAGGAAGATGTTAATGCTCTTTCCTATAAGATCAGAGTTAATCCAACAATGTCTATCATCCCCACCACTGTATGACATAGTACTGGAAACTTTAGCAAATGATATAAGAAAATCACTTTTTTTTTGAAATGGTGTAATTTTCTAATTAGAGAACCCTAGAATTTCAACTAAGCAATTAATTGAAACAATAACTTCAATAAAGCAATAAGATTTAAAAAAAAACCCTAAATCATCAGCCTTTATGTTTATTACAAAGAATATTCTACAGAGGCCAGAGGGAACTTGGTGGTACAGTAAGGGAGATTACTAAACTTGAAGTCAGGGGAAAAAAAGTTCAAAAGCTGCCTCAGACAGCTGTGTATGGCTGTGGTCTATTCCACCTTTCTGTGCCTCAGTTTCTTTATCTGGAAAATGAGAGAACTGGTTGTAATTGATGGTCTTTGAGGTTTATTTCACCTGTCAATTTATGATTTTTTCACCTCTATGAGACCTTTCCTCAGCTGTAAAAAGAGGGAGTTGGAAAAGATGGCTTCAAAGATGCTTTCTGTCTTTAAGTCTTTGAAAATCTGATGTTAGAAAATGTTAAAAGGCCCAGAAGAGAGGCTTCCAAGGCATTTAGCAGATTCTTTAAAGTGATTATGGACAAGAATCACATTTACTCAGAAGGCATGGATTGGCTGTGACCTGCACCGATAGAGTGAGGTCACCTCAGTGAGGACAAAAATCCATATAATTATTGAAGCTTGAACTGTGGACTTGTAAAATCATACACATGTTCTAAAAGAAAACCAATCTATCCTTCATCAGGCAGAACAAAATCTACCTTTAGAACTACATTGTTAACCTAATAGCAATAAAATTTACAAGTTATTATGCATGCTAAAATGACTTGTCTTACTCATTGGAAAACACCTCCAGACATATAACAAAGGACAAAGAGACTTGTTCCCTTCTGTCAAATCAGGAAAAAAGGTAATCTAGAAGAACAAACAAGGGAGTTTCCAAAGATTTTATAAAGTAACATTAATGATGATAATTGTGTTACAAATTATTCAGGTGAGGATGGTATCAAATTTCTTAATCCTATGGTAAAACTGAAAGGTGTAGCTCTGGTTAAATAGAAATTACCAAATATGAAAATAACACCTATTTAAAAGGTTTAAATTTAAAATATACTGCTACAACTAGAACTGATCCTACTAAGAACTAGGCTTCCTCAATAGCTTCAATAAGCCAAGTTTATCTACAACAAAAACTGGAGAGAGAAAAAAAGATTCCTTCTAACATTCCCAAACTAACTCAAGAAATCATCCTAAAAGGACTAAATTGAGTTTATTTGTTATGGAGGCAACAAAACGGTAGCTGAGAGGGCATGAGATTAGGAATCAAAGAACCTGACTTCTAAGCTCTGCCTCTTAACTGTCTGTGTGACACGGGCAAGTCACTTAGCCTTTTTTAAAAGCCTCAGTTTCCTTGTGTGGAAAATGAAATGATGATAGTCATGACTTTCTTGAGTCCCTTCCAGCTCTAAATATAAGAACTTTCAGGGTCAAAAAAGCAGACAAATTGTGATTTCAGTGCCCGGACACTTATTTGCAGATTCAACAGTTCAAAACATTTATTAAGCATTACTATAAGCAATGTACAAAAATAAGGACAAAAGAGTACCTCCCACTGGGAAATTTCATTCTCCTTAGAAGATAATTTCAAAAGGGAAAAAACATTATAAATCAAGCACACCTAGACTTCCCTTTAGAGGTAACAAAACCTTTCGACCCAGAGCTAGGGAAAACATTTAGAATACCAAGGCTTAGGGACAGCTAGGTGGTACAATGGATAGAGCACCAGCCTTTGAGTAAGGAGGGCCTGAATACAAATCTGAATATTGTGTGTACGTGTGACTCTGGGCAAGTCATGCAATTTGATTGCTTCACTCCTTCCCCCCACCCCTTGCAAAATGCAAGGATCTGTGTTGTGGGGGCGAATAACACATTAAATAAAATGAGTTTTGTTAAAGTGTAACAGCCAATTAACAAATATAAATGGATTGATATCAGCTTCTCCCTTCCTGTTTTGAGAGAAGTGATGAAAAGAAGATAATGATATTGAGCCCTGAAGAGCTACGTGTGCTTTGCTAGGGAAGACAGAAAAATGAAGATGCAACTCAGGAAGTTCTTTATAAATTTCATGATATCACAGGAAGAAGTGGGTTCCCTTCTTCAAGGGAAGGTAGGTAACTTTTTTTAAAATTTTATTAATACTTTTTATTTGCAAAACATATGTATGGATAATTCTTCAACATTAACCCTTACAAAGCTTTCTGTTACAAATTTTCCCCCCTACTCCCCACCCCTCCCCTAGATGGCAGGATATCCAATACATGTTAATTATGTTAAAATACTTAAGAAATAGAATATATGTAAACTTATTTCCACACATCATTTTTGTGCAGGAGAAATCATATCTACAAGAAAGAATAATCAGATAAAGGAAATACAATACAAGCAAACATCAATGGAGAGCATGAAAATGATATGTTGTGGTCCACATTTCACATCTCTCTCTCTGGGTGTATATGGCTTTCTTCAGTGAAAAATTGGAACTGGTTTGAAGCATTTCATTGTTGAAGAGAGCCATGTCCATCAGAATTGGTCGTCATATAGTATTGTTGTTGCCGTGAAAAATGATCTCCTGGTTCTGCTCACTTCACTCAGCATCAGTTCATGCAAGTCTCTCCAGGCCTCTCTGAAATCGTCCTGCTGGTCGTTTCTCACAGAATAATAATATTCCATAATATTCATATACCATAATTTATTCAGCCACTCTCCAATTGATGGGCATCCATTCAGTTTCCAGTTTCTAGCCACTACAAAAAGGGCTGCCACAAACAATCTTGCACATGTGGGGCCCTTTCCTTCCTTTAAGATCTCTTTGGGATATAAGCCCAATAGAAACACTGCTAGCTAGGTAACTTCTTACAGCTATTTTTTACATGCGAGGGGGATGGAGAGTAGAAATCTTGTCTAGATATAGGTACAGACTAGTTGGTCTCTGAGGTTTTGTGATTCTGTAATTATCTATTAAATATTATGAACTGATATATCAAAATAATAATGAGATACTAATATCAAATGCTTGATGATGTCTGACTGAGTGAATTAAATTAACTAATTAAAGATAAAAGGAGTCAAAAACTTTTAAGGAAATAACAATATGATGGAGCCAGGCATCCACAGACACAAGAGGAATTCCCATAGCCTAAAGTTACCTGGAAACAGAAGGCAGAACTTTAAAATGTTATTGGAAAAAAGTATATTTCTAAGTAAGGGTTAGGACTTCCTCCAAAGCAGAATGCTCACAGATGTTCTCTAACATTTGGCATGACATGAAGCTACAGAAACCACAGTCCTTTCTTTGCCAAAAGTTTTCAACCTGCTCCATGGGGAAATCTTTTTTTTCATAAAGACTCATCTCTGATTTTCATAAGAGGAAAATAGCTCTTAATAAAAATTAAACAGTTTTGCTATTATATATTTATTCCATGGTAGAAGAGATGGAAAAGCCTGAAAGATGGAAGATTAAAGGAAATATGTTCTTCCCAGATAAATTAACTCTGAGACTAAGGAAACAATTATGTGTTTTATACTTTTTATATTCCTCCCTATTGGCAACAAAGGATGATTATTTTAAATGGGCCTTTATCATATTAGAAATTTACAGCCAATACAAGGAATTTTGATAAGGCAAACTTCAGAGAAATGCTATAGGTATAAACCTGTCCTTTAGCAACTCCTGTGACTCCAAGGCTTATATACTTCTTAATTTCTTCCTCTGCTACAGAATGCTACTTATTGGCTCTATATTCTATCTTAAAAGATATAAAAATACAATTTGTACCCTAAAGTTGAAATTAAAACTAATTGTTTCCCCTTTTAGTTTGGCTACCTACTTTTTGACTCTTTATCTTAAAGATATGATGGTTGGTAAGTGTCTTTGGTAAGAGAGTAAAGAAAGCCATGGTGGGAAACTCCTATCATACCACAAATCAAAAAAATACTTTCAGCATATAGGTCTAGTAACGAAATAGAATTTCTATACTGAAAATGAGAGGAAACAGCAAGAGAACCTAGATCATCTTCTCTCTTTCCTTGCTTTTTCTACTGAATTCAAGGATAGCCTCCCATTTGATTCAATGACTTTAAATCCCTGGTCTTCCTTCCAAACCTAACTTCTGCTATTATCTTGATAACTTCAGGATACACAATAATGATACATATATCACTCTAAGCCTAAAACTCTTCCACTTCATCTCCAACTGATTTCAGACACCCACTGGTTTGTTTATACTTAAACTAGTAGTATAAAGAAATTTCAAATTTCACAAACGTGAGAGTGGTGCATTTTTGGGTTATGGAAAAATCAAAGATATGTCCATTTGCTGTGGGTAGTTTAAGTTGAAAAATTGTAACCTTAAGATTTGGAGGGAATATCAATATGCATGTAGAAATTTTCAATTACAAGGGCAGAAATTGGGGAGGAAAGAAAAACTCTGAGCCAGGTACTGAACTCATTGAGAAAAGAGGAGAGAGTAGACAATAGCCACAACAACCTCTATTGAGTGATAAATAAGGACTGAATAAACCTCAAAAGACAACATTACTGGGGGATTGTAATAATCAATCAATAAATGTTTATTAAGCACTTGCTATATGCAAAGCACTGTGCTAAGTGCTGGAGATACAGAAACAATAACAACAACAAAAAGACCAAAGACCGTCCCTGCCCTCATAGAGCTTACAATCTAATGAGAAAGAAAAATATTTATCAATTAATTACTGATTCATATCATCACCATAGCTCCTGAGCCCTCACAGGTGGGTTTCCTATTTAAATAGATCACACTATTAGCTCTTAATCATAAATATTAAACAAGAGGGCAAAAGCAAGAATATAACATTCTACGACAAATCTGGGTCTTCTTCTTCCACCAATGCACAGAATGACTGTGGGAAAAAACTCATAGAAAGCTAGAAATGAGGCATAAGTAGGGAAAGTCATGTATCCAGGGTAACTCACAAGTTTGGACGGCAGACCTGAAATGGGGAGGAAGTATCCCAACTTTTCCACCACAAGCAGTGTCAGGGATATCAGTGAAAGTGCACACAGTGGTGTAAGGAATTCTTATGTATTTTTCAATTCTTATATATATATATATTCTTCAATAGATATTCTTCTTATATATATGAGACATTGAGACATATAAGAATTCTTCAATATAGCTCTAGGAGAGCTGTGTCATCAGAAGAAACCAGGTCTCAGAGTGCAAGAAGATGGAAGGAGCAAAAAAGGAAAAAGTTTTAAAAGGAGCGCTAGTTTGTTACCTATGGAACAGACATTTGAGAGAGCACAATGGAAGGACTTGACAACTGTAGAGTAGAAGGATAATAGGGTTGAGGGAGTGAAAATATGGGAATTATTAAAAAGGAAACAAGACTGGGGTTTGGATGATGGCAGCCAGGAGTTCAGAATCACTGGGATGAGAAAGTAATGATAGGGTAAAATCACTGAGGAATGAGTTCAGCTAGGTCATCAATATCTATTGAGGTTCAGTCAATGGTGGAGTTGTCCCAAGGCATAGAAGAGAGGGAAATAAGGCTCAGGTAGAAGCTCTTATTGATACCCTCTGAGATCTGCAGCTTAAACTATTTACAGCTTCCCTATAAGACTTTCCTTCCCTTAGATTGTCATATGTTCCTTGAAAGTAGGGACTGTATTTTGCCTTTCTTTATAATAACAGCATCCCCAGAATCTTCCTAACAGTGACAATTCCAAACATTTTGCTCTCTCTTCAGGAGCCCAAATCTAGTCATGCTTTTTCCACCACCACTTTACTCCTACTTCACCAAAGGCATAAAAAATATCTTGTCCATCAATTGGCACGACATTTCAGAGGGGAAATTGACAAATTTAAATGAGTCTACAGGAAGATGAAATTAGGTAAGTAAGGGGACTTGGAAGCAGGACATTAGAAAATCAATGAAAGGAAGTGGAGAATTCAGTACTTAGTGGGGAACATGGTTGAAATCTTTAGAGATTTGAAGGGTTGTCATGTGAAAAGGGAATTAGATTTGTTTTACTTGGCCCCAGAGGGCAAAATTTGTAACTAATAGGTGGAAATTACAGGGAGGCAGAATTTGGCTCAATCCAAGTAAAAACATTCTGACAATCAGAGCTGTCCAAAAATAGAATGAGCTGCCTCAGGCTGAGTGAATTCCATGTTTCTCGAGGTTTTTAAGAGGAGACTTCATCAGTGACTATTTGTGGGATATGCTGTGGTAGGTAACACTCATATTTTAAGTAGCAATTGAATTAATAATAATAGCCAGCATTCATACAGCATTTTAAGATTTTGTAAACACAAGTTATTTAGATTTACATAAGTTATCTCTCTTGGTCAAGATGGCCTTTAAAATTTCTTTCAGTTCTTCAATATTATCACTAAGTTTAAGACCATCTTAAGTGAAATTATGCACCTTATATGCCTCAAGATTTTGAATCTTTACATCATCTCTTCTTTCCTTAATGTTTTGGGAAAAAATAAGAACAACCTTTTAGGTCCCTACTCACACCAGTTCTACACTCAAGTTATTGCCTAGTAATAATCTCCTGCAAGCTGAACCATAGACCAAGCTTAACTTGACTAACACCCTCTTGAACTACAATTCTAACCCGATATATTTGGGAATTTTTCAGGTTTATCCTTTGCTCTACTCCCAACTCGGAAAGGGCCAATCAGCCACATGATAATGGACCCTGCTCAGTCACAGCCCTTTATGTCTTTTAGTCTTTCTGGTTGTAGACCACAAGAATAAAATGGAGTGGAGGACTATATTGTCCTACCAAGGGATATCAAGCCCAACTCTTATTCAAGTCAAGAAATCACCTTTTTGGGAGTGAGGAAAGAGGTAAGAAAAGTTGGAAAATTACTGTTGTGATAAAAATGCCTCAACAAAATACTGTTTTAAATAAAGGTCAAGAGTTTCAAGGGAATTAATGAAAAAAAAAGGCTGATGAGGGTGGCCTTACTGTGCCAGATCTAAAACTATATTATAAAGTAGCGGTCATCAAAACCATTTGGTACTACACCTGTAAGATTGGCTAAAATGACAGGAAAAGATAATGATGAATGCTGGAGGGGATGTGGGAAAACTGGGACACTGGTACATTATTGGTGGAACTGTGAACAGATCCAACCATTCTGGAGAGCAATTTGGTACTATGCTCAAAAAGTTATCAAACTGTGCATACCCTTTGACCCAGCAGTGTTTCTATTGAGCTTATATTCCAAAGAGTTCTTAGAGGAGGGAAAGGGACCCACATGTGCAAGAATGTTTGTGGCAGCCCTTTTTGTAGTGGCTAGAAACTGGAAACTGAATGGATGCCCATCAATTGGAGAGTGGCTGAATAAATTATGGTATATGAATGTTATGGAATATTATTGCTCTGTAAGAAATGACCAGCAGGATGATTTCAGAGAGGCCTGGAGAAACTTGCATGAACTGATGCTGAGTGCAATGAGCAGAACCAGGAAATCATTATACGTGGCAACAACAATACGATATGATGATTAATTCTGATGGACATGGCTCTCTTCAACAATGAGATGTTTCAAACCACTTCCAATTGTTCAGTAAAGAAAGCCATATACTCCCAGAGAGAGAAATATGAAATGTGGACCACAACATAACATTTTCATGCTATCTATAGATGTTTGCTTGCATTGGGTCTCCTTTCTCAGATTTTTTTTTCTTGTAGACACAATTTTTCTTGCACAGGAAGATAAGTGTGGAAATATGTATACATATATTCGACTTGTCAAGTATTTTAATATAATTAACATGTAGTGGACTTCCTGCCATCTAGGGAAGGGGAGGGGGTGGGGGGGGAAATTTGTAACTGAAAGCTTTGTAAGGGTCAGTGTTGAAGAATTACCCATACATATGTTTTGCAAATAAAATGCTTTAATAAAATATATATATAGATATATATAAAACCATTTGGTGCTGGCTAAGAAACAAAGTAATCTATCAGTGGCATAGAATAGGATCACAGGACAAACCAGGCAATATCTATAGCAATCTAGTGTTTGATAAACCCAAAGACCCCAGCTCTTGGGATAAGTACACACTATTTGACAAAAACTGCTGGGAAAATTAGAAACTAGTATGGAAGAAATTAGGGCTTGACCCACACCTAACACCACATACCAAGATAAGATCTAAATGGGTTCATGATTTAGATATAAAGAGTGATATTATAAGCAAGTTAGAGGAACATAGGATAGTTTACCTCTCAGACCTGTGGAGAAGAAAGGAATTTGTGTTCAAAGAAGAACTGGAACTCTTAATTGAACACCAGATAGATGTTGATTATATTAAGTTAAAAAGTTTTTGTACAAACAAAATGAATGCAGACAAGATTAGAAGGGAAGCAATACATTGGGGAAACATTTTTACATTCAAAGGTTCTGATAAAGGCCTCATTTCTAAAATATATAGAGAATTGATTGAAATATATTAGAATTCAGGACAGTTAGGTGGCGAACATTCCCTAGGTGTGTGATCCTGGGCAAGTCACTTAACCCCAATTGCCTCAGCAAAAAAGAAAAAAAGAAAAAAAAAAGAAAAGAAAAGAAATATATAAGAATTCAAGCCATTGTCCAATTGATAAATGGTCAAAAGATATGAACAGACAATTTTCAGATGACGATATTAAAACTATTTCTAGTCACATGAAATGGTGCTCCAAATCACTATTGATCAGAGAAATGCAAATTAAGACAACTTTGAGGTACCACTACACACCTGTCAGATTGGCTAAAATGACAGGAAAAGATAACGATGAATGTTGGAGGGGATGTGGGAAAACTGGGACACTAATACATTGTTGGTGGAACTGTGAATGGATCCAACCATTCTGGAGAGCAATTTGGAGCTATGCTCAAAAAGCTATCAAACTGTGCATACCCTTTGACCCAGCAGTGTTTCTACTGAGCCTATATCCCAAAGAGATCTTAGAGGAGGGAAAGTAACCCACATGTGCAAGAATGTTTGTGGCAGCCCTTTTTGTAGTGGCTAGAAACTGGAAACTGAAGGGATGCCCATCAATTGGAGAGTGGCTAAATAAATTATGGTATATGAATGTTATGGAATATTATTGCTCTGTAAGAAACGACCAGCAGGACGATTTCAGAGAGGCCTGGAGGGACTTGCATGAACTGATGCTGAGTGAAGTGAGCAGAACCAGGAGATCATCATACACAACAACAACAACAGTATTACATGATGATCAATTCTGATGGACATGGCTCTCTGCAACAATGAAATGTTTCAAACCAGTTCCAATTGTTCACTGAAGAAAACCATATACATATGGAACGACCAGCAGGAGGATTTCAGAGAGGCCTGGAGAGACTTGCATGAACTGATGCTGAGGGAAATGAGCAGAACCAGGTCATTATATATAGCAACAACAAGATTATAAGATGATCAATTCTGATGGACATGGTTCTCTTCAACAATGAGATGTTTCAAACCAGTTCCAGTTGTTCAGTGAAGAAAGCCATATACACCCAGAGAGAGGCCTATGGTATCTGAGTCTGGACCACAGCATAGAATTTTCACACTCTCTATTGATGTTTGCTTGCATTATATTTTCCTTCTCAGGTTTTTTTTTTCCTGTACAGCAAGATAACTGTATAAATATGTATACACATATTCGATCTGTCAAATATTTTAACATAATTAACATATATTAAACTTCCTGCCATCTAGAAGAGGGATGGGGGGATAGGAGGGAAAAATTTGTAACAGAAAGCTTTGCAAGGATCAATGTTAAAAAATTACCTATGCATATGTTTTGCAAATAAAAAGCTTTAATAAAAATAGTTTTGCATTGTTTTACAAAAAAAAAAGGTTTATCCATTAGACGTGGCAAAAAATCTGATCACAAACTTACAACAGGAAGACTTGGAGTAACAGGTCTATGTAGAATAGAAAACTTAAAGCAACAGGTTTTTTGTTCCTGAACTTGGCAGCCTGGGACAATATAATCTGTTCAATTGACAAGCCTATGCCAACACCCTTTTAATCTTAACTACATACATTAAGCTACCTTGCCTTTTGTAGAACTTGATGGAAAGTTAGCCAGGTTAGTAACCTAGCACCCTCCTACCTTTCTGTGCTTCTTACAACTAACTCCCCAATATGTACTTTCATCTAGTGACTCTAGCATCTTAGACATACATTTCTCAGCTCTGAGTATTTTCTATAGCAGTCCCCTAATCCTAGAAGGCTCTCCCTCTTGAGCTCCAACAATTAACCTCCCTGACTTCCTTTACGTTCCAGTGATAATCCTATTTTTTTAAGGAAGCCTTCCTCAAGTCTTCTTAATTTCAGTGCCTTCCCTCTGTTGATTGTTTCCTATTTATCCTAAATAGAGCTTCACAGTTGATTTTTCAGTCATGTCCAACTTAAAGAAACTTATTTTCCATTTCTTTTTTATTTTACACATGAGGAACTAAGGCAAACAGGGTTTAATGACTTGTCCAGGATGTCAGTAAGATTCATGAAGTCTTCCCTATTTTAAGCCCAGTGTTCTATCCATTGTACCAGCTAGCTGCTCTGTTTTAGCTTGTTTTTTATATGGTGTTTCCCCCATTAGATTGTGAATATCTTGAGTACAGGAACTCCGATTGCCTTTTTTTAATATCCACAGTGCTTAGCACAATGCCTGATACATAGTAGGCACTTCAGAAATGTTTATTGATTGATTGATGACAAGAGTTATCTCCGCTGATGAAAACTAACCTCAGACTAAGCTAAGCAGTTCTTTTCTGAAGAACTCACTTTTATTCTTTAAAGATTACTTCAAGGAAGAAGATGGTACTCCCAAATAATTACCAAGGTCTGCTGAGTTTGTGCTTATTATCTTGTTTGCATCTGCTCCCAACTTTCTTTTCCATTTCACCTCCCATCTTAAAGCAATCCCTCAATAGTTCTCATTTGGACAATACCAAACTGGATTCCTAGCCATGAATTTCTCCCCTCAACAATCCATCTTTCACACTAGTATTAAAGAAATCTTCCTAAATCGTAGTACTAATCATGTTACTCAATTGCCATAAAGCTCTTATGGCTCTCTAATATTTATGGTATTCAAGACACTTCATGATCTGGCTCCAGTCTATCTTTCCAGACTCAACTATTCCCTTAAACTCACCCTGTCCTTAGCTAAAATAGATTATCTTCTGTCCCCTGAATTTACTTTCATGTTTCTTGAAGCCTCTTTCTTCTACTACTCTGTTTACTCAGGACATCTTCTTCCCACTCCATTTCCTCTAATGAAATCCTATTTGTATTTCAAAGATTAGGTGAAATGTCACCTCTTCCATAAAACCTTACAAGGTGCCCCTAGCTGTGTATGTTCCCTACATTTGTACTTCACTACCTCTATAATACCTCTAACTCTTCCCATGTATATAATTTGTATTTGTAGGAGAAAGCGTCACAAGTTTTTAAGGGCAGGAATGTTTTGAAGCTATTGTTCTTACAATATCATCTTAGTACATGTCTTTGCTAGGACTAATTATATTTACTGGTTAACTATTAATTGAAGCACATTGGTGGGGGCTCATGAACTATAGTTTTGATTTTAAAATGTGCAGACATATAGATTTCTCTCCAGAAGGATAAAAAAAATCGAGGGGAATAATATTCAAATATACAAATAAAATCATGGATCCATTGTATATTCCCATCCCCGAAGCTTGGTACCTGGTCCAATGTTCAGCACATCAAAGGCATAGGAAGGCCTTGGTAGCCAGGGATGTCTCTTTCAATTCTCAGATTCTGTGATAGGTGCTTCATGATTGATTGATTGGACTGCATTTCTTTTGAATAAAACAAAGGGTTTAGGAAGACCTCTAGGTTATCATTAGATAGATTTTATTCTGAAGGTTTGTGGGAAAAATGGACAACAATCACACAGGATGAGAGCTGTGGGTGGGTTGTAAGCCACATCACTGAAGGAACTCTCACACGGATGAGATGACAGATTCACTACAGGGCTTTAATTTAAGTATTCTTTTCATTTTGAATTCTCAGCATGAGACCTGGAGAAAACACTAGGGAGGTTAGAGATGACTGCTATCAAGTACTTGAAGTTTTCCACCTGAAAGAGTATTCATATTCCTACTGCTTGACTCCAGAGGGTAGAACTAGCTGGAAATTGAAAGAAGGCAAATTGAAGCTTAATATAAACCATGTCTAAAGAGAACTAGCTTCCTTGGGAGGTGGTTCTCTCTCATAGGACATCTTCAAGAAAAAGCTATAGTGACCTACTATGTTGTGAAAGAAATTCTCCTTCATATATAGAATGAAGTAGGGACTTCATTTTGAGGGACTATCCAATTTTAAAATTTTGCAAGAAATAATTTTGATTTGTTTGTCCTCATACCAGTATTTTGTTTGACATGTGGAGAGACCTCAAAAATCTAGAAGTTAGGAGACTTGGATTATAGGTCAGCCCTTCTATTAACTCTGTGTGTGTGTGTGTGTGTGTGTGTGTGTGTGTGTGTGTGTGTGTGTGTGTGATGAGCACTGGGCAAGTCACTTAACATTCCTGGGCCTCAGTTTCCTCCATTATAAAATGTAGAGGTTAAATTAGATAATCTCTAGGATCCCTTCTAACTCTAATGCTCAATGAATATATAATTTAGCTTAACATAAATCATCGAATGTTCCACATCAACAATGCTCCCAGTGTGCTTCACTTCTGGCTAACTAAATAAATGAAAATCCAAGTACATAAAGCTAGTCAACTATGATTCAATTTTTTAAAAAGAATTGATTTAGATTCAGGTTTTGATGAATAATTATCTATCATATAAAGTGAGGAAGATATCCATAGTGATTTGATTAGATTGAAAGAAATCCCATAAATACTTCCATGAAAATTGCTAACATTTTCAAGGCAAAACCTAACTTGCTGCTAATGAATTTGAGATATTTTTGCCTGCATTTCCTGTACTGATACTCTTTGATGGGCAGGAACTGAAATGACCACTTGAAAGCATTTCTAGTAGTGGTTCAGATTATTTCCTTAGAGAGCTATCCAACTTGTACTAGTTTCAAGGAGAGTTACATATGTGTATTTTTTAAAAATTGGCTTACTCTGCACATATTGAGTACTAGTTAGACATTCTTGTTTTGTACATGATTGAAATGTTTGCCTTTAATTTATAAAATACAGTTTCAAGAGGCAAATGTTGGTCTTGACTTGTGTGATATGGAGAACAAAATGGCAAACTACTCCAGTGTCTTTGCCAAGAAAACCCCAAATGGGGTCACAGAATTAGATATGACTGAAATGACTAAATAAAAGAAAGTGTTTGATAAAAGAATCTGATTCTTATAGAATTTTTTAAATCATCTCCATCAAGGAACATTGATTAAACACTAATATATTTTATGTTTGATGCTGTAGTAAATAAACTGAATAGTCAAAGTCATTGTTCTTGAGAAAATTATGCTGGAATAAGTAAATATCATTACAGACGAAAGAAAGGTCAATATATAAAAATGCACAGGACAAAGTGAGATAGGATATGACAGTAACCTCAAGAATAAAAACACTGGAAGCACAGAAAGAGACTGAAATGACTCTTGGAATTTGTGCCCAGAGGTGAACGAATCATATTCGACTCATAAGCTTCACAGAAGGAGTGAGAATTTTAAGAGGTCTTTGAAGGAGGTAGAAGAGGTAGGGCAAGGGCATTCCATGCATAGCAAGTGTGTGCCAATGTGCTGGGCCAGTAATAAGAGGACCTAACAAAAAAAATGGTGAGAGAAGTTTGGGCCACGGGTCAGAGAGTGAAGAAGAGTTAAAAGAAGAGAGTTCATTTGTGGCAGAGCCCTAGGAACTGGAATACGCAGAAGTTTCTCAGGTGAACAGGGAAGGACAAATACCTTTAGCAGCAACATGCAAACTATAACATAAAAAGGGATACCAGAATCAAAAAGGTCTGTTTTCCATTCAGAGATTGCAAGAGTATTTTGCTGAGGAAATATAGGAGAAAGAGTAGAATTTAAATACATTATGAAGAAAAGAAGAACAATATTAAGGTATGAACTTTATTTGCGGAAGAAAGAATACTTAAAGAACTACATTATTTTACTCTTTTGTAGTCAGCATTTGTTCACTGAACCAATGAGTATGAGGTATTAGAGGAGGTCTAGCACCTCTGGTGGGACAGCCACCAAGTTCTTTTCAGGACAGCTTGTCTACCTTTCACCTGTGGCTCCAAAAAGCTGAAACATGGCCACATCCCAGTAAAACTCTCAGCAGACAGGTCAAACCAGGGTAACCAACCTCAGATATATCAGTGAGCTTGGAGGACATCTACCCCAAAGCATGCAAAGACTTTCTCCAGTGGAATGGGTGGATGAGAACAATTTGTAACAATGGCCATGAAGGCAGCTGAAGCAAGTGCTGTAAAGTGCTTAGAGTTTGGTCAGACATCAAAGGTTCCAAGATCAATCAATGGACCATTGCTAATCAATGACTTTTGTCCTGCCACCAAATTTCAGTGACTCAGAAAGAAAGAATAAGGCTGATGACTTTGTGTAACTATGACTCTGTTTAAATTCAATTCACATGCAAGTCAAGATTTGTCACCTATGATATCATTGGTCCTTTTTGAAAATAAAAGACAAATATTTGTTCACTTGTCTTCCCTTGACTTGTATGACAACTAGCTTGAGATCAGAGCTTGTGGGTGCAAGATTTGGAGTCAGAAAAACCTAGATTTCAAATATTACCCTTGGCACTTACTAGTACTAAAATTGTGAGCAAGTCACCCAACTTCAAGTCTCAATTTTCTCATCTATAGAATGAGGATAACAAAAGTTACTGTATCTAACTCATAGGATCAGGCTCAAAATGAGATAATATATGTAAATCATCTGGTAAAATTTTTAAAAATATACAAAAGATTATTACTATTCCCATCTCTACACATATCCCAGATCTACATATCTAACATAGGCACTCAGCTTAGCTCTAGTTCCCTATTAATTAAATGCCTATTAAACATATCAAACTGGATGTGCCAGAGATAATTACAAACTTAAAATATCCCAAAGCAGAATTTTTTGACTATCATTCTCCCAGTCTCTCAGATTCATAGGCTATAGATTATACTCAATTTATGTTATCCCACCTCACATATACAATTAATAGCTAAATCTTGACATTTCTATCTCAATGACTTGTGCATTAATCCCCCTTTCTCTATTCACATAACCACCAACTATGTTCAAGCCCTTATCAACTACTAGCTGGCCTGATGCAATGGCCTCTTATACAGTCCATTCTTTCCTGATTCCAAATCATCCTTCAAACAAGAACTAAAATGATTTTCCATTAAGTACAGATCTTACTATGTCATTTTCAAGTCTGATAATTCTAGAGGCTCTCTATTGTCTTTAGGAAAAATATAAATTCTTCTGTTTGGTTTTAAAGACCTACACATTTTGGTCTCAGGTATCTTCCTACCATCATATAACATTACTCCTCTTCTCACACTCTACAATTCAACCAAAATGGTTCCATCTCAGTTCCTCACACACAGCAATCCATAGTCCATCTCCTTAGTCTTGCACTGGTTGCCTTCCATGCCTGGAATGCATCACCATGTCACTTCCACTTCATCGAATCCCTCACATCCTTCAACATATAGTTTAAGCACCACACTGATGCCTTTCAAGACAGTACAATCTTCTGCATATAGTAGGCTTTTTAATAAATATTGAATTGGTAGAGCTATGGATTTACAATGTTTGGTTTTTTACATGGTTCCTGAACATAATGACTTTATAATCCAGAGATGGGGCAAGACCAATACTTAATTCCACAGAAAACATAAATCACAAATAAATATGCAGAGGTGGGTGTCCCTAGGCACAGGGATCAGCTGCTGGTGAAGCCAAGATTAATTTTCTGAACTGCTGGTGCTGAATAAATGTTTAGAGCATATATTTTCACTACTCTGTTGGGAATTTTTTTATTTGCCATAATATTTTTCAAAGCATCTATCATTTAACTGAAAAACTTGACACAGATATTCAATCTCCAATATACATTTAAAATTTTATAGTAATTGTGATAAAAATAATTTTTAAGGTAACCCAATAACCCCTTCTTGGATTGTTTACAATTTTTGACTTTGTAAGTTTTGAAAAATCTGCTTTACAAAAATAAATTAAATGCTTTTTTAAAAAATTGAGGACATTAGCATTCCCTCCATGTTGTTTCTAGATATGCTTATTTTAGACAAGAGAATATTAAAACTCTATTGATTTTTGTTTAACCTTCTTACTTCAGGTCAAACAATGCATTTATTATTTCTTCTCTTTGAAAAGAAAATATATCCCCCAAAGGGAAATGAAGAAATAACTTTACACTTACAGGCTTTAATGGAAAGTTTCTTTGTTTCTCAGGAACACAAACAGTGAAGAAAGTTTGCAGCTGTGGGGTAGATGATATGAAAGCATAGGGATGGTTTGTTTTGCAAACATACTAATTAGTAGGGCTTTTACTTATCACAATATCATCAAGCATCATTTGCTATTTGTGTTCAATAGGCTGTTTGTGCTCAATGCTACCATTGTTCTCAGGGTTTGAAAAAAGATGTTTTCTACACTTTTAGATTTTGAAAAATCCCACCCTTTAATTCTTCTAAGATTAGAACAATTTTCCCTTTTTTGTGGTGATCTTGAACTTCCTCCTCTTCAGTTTCAAAGCTTCTAATGCTTTGCTACCTATCCATCTTTTCTTCTCGACCCTACTCTCCTTTCTGTTTTTACTCAGCATTCTTTCCCAGCAATCTGAACAAGTCCGAAAAGTAAAGAATATGGCAGCAAATACTAGAGATCTCCAAGAGACAGCCTGGTTGTGGTTGGGTAGATACTAATAGAAGCTCCCTGTACACTAAACCTCCACCAGCTTCTTAGAGTTAGTGGCAACAGCATTAGACTTGGAGTTAGAAAACATGGGTTCAAATCTAGAGTGGTACTTATGTGGTATTGGGCAAAAAATTTTGCCTTGTTAAGTCTCAGTTTCTTCATCTGCAAAATGAAAAAATGGGCATAATGATAGTTTTATATCTACCTCACAGTGGTAGAAAGTTGTTTTGCAAACTTTAAAGTGCTATATTAAATAAGAGACACTAACATTTTTAATTTTTAGAAATTGTTACAATAATCAACTAGAATTAAAAACGAAACCCTAAAAAATGTCTAAGAACCCATGGAGAGTGAAGTAAGTAAAACAAGGAGAACAATTTATACAACTATAGTAACATAAAGGAAAAAACTTTAAAGTCTTAGGCAATTCAGTCAATGCAATGAACAATTACAACTTCAGAACACTAACAATGAAACATTCTTCCCATCTCTTGGAAGATATATGTTGGATTCAAAGTGCCAAATGAGACAAACACTTTCAGTCTTGGCCAATTAGTGGATTTGTTTTGTTTGACTATGCTTATTTGTGTTAAGGGAGGGCTTTTATTTGGGAGCAGAAGAGGTGAAGTGGGTGGGTAGTGATATTGATGTGAAAAAAAAAAGAAAAGAAAAATTGTCAATGAAACATTTCAAAAATAATCAGAAGAAAGTTCAGAAAGGGACACATATAAGCAGGGGTGTTTTGTTATTATCCTGTTAATCATTTACTTAAAACAAAATTTAAAAACTATATAATAGATCATAAGTTTACCCGTTTTCCTCTTTTCTATTTATTCTTTATTTGCCAAATTCTTGGTGTACATGGTTAATAATAAAAATTAATTTTTAAAATATATTATGGTTTGCCCTGAGATATAGCTAAATTACTTGTGTGATGACACTGATTTTAGTCCCTCTGAAGTATGTGGTATCTTCTGCCTAAAGACTGTAGACCCCTTTGGTAAAGCTCTATATTATCAAAAAATGATGTTTTATGGTATCTCACAGGTAGTCTTAGTTTTACAACTGGGATCTCAGTTCAGCAGACCAAAGGCAAAAAAAGATCAAGCCCTTGAACACTTGACCTTGCACAAAGCCAATGTCTTGTGTCCTGGGTGGGAGTGTACATCACTATCTTGAAATATAACTTGTGTGAGAGCTTCACATGAAAATTCAACTTGGTCCCTACAGATGTAAGGATCAGACTCTCTGACATCTCAATTCCTTGGTGTCAGTGAATCAACAAGTATTTATTGAACACTTACTATGTATCAGCACTGTATTGATTGCTGGAGATATAAAGAAAGACAAAACATGGTCTCTTCCCTCACGGAGCTTCTATTTTAATGCAGGAGATAACATAGAAATAATTATGAGTCACACAAATCTCATCCTGAATTATTTATCATCCATTCTAGATTTTTCTACCTGTATGTTCCATAGGTATCTTAATATATCTAAAATAGAACCCCTAATCTCTAACCACTTCCACTTCTACTCCCATCAAACTTTCTTTAAGCATATATATACATATATATATGTATTTTTTTTATTGGCAGTGTCACTATTCCCTTCATCCATCAGATTAATAGCCTTAGTAACAGTCTTTCTTTACTCTTCCTTTTCCCTTATACTCCTTAGTCAATGACTGGTTAAGTTTTTATCAATTTTGACTCCACAACACCATAATCCATTTATTTTCTTCATCATTACTTACACAATGGTCACACCAGTATAGACCCTCCATCATTTCTTACCTGTAATAAAATAACAAAAAGTTGATAGATTTTCTCTCTTCCAGTCTCTCCCCTCTCCATCTTCTACACAGCAGAATTTGTAGCAGCTTTTTTTTTTTTTTTTTTTTTTGCAGTGGCCAGGAATTGGAAACTGAGGGGATGTCCATCAATTAGGGGATGGCTATGGTATGTGAATAAGTTATGGTATGGAAATGATGCAGGCTGATTTCAGAAAAGCCTGGAAAGACTTCCATGAACTGATGCTGAGAGAAATGAGCAGAACCAGGAGGCCACTGTACCCAGTCACAAGATTAACGAGATAAACTTAGTTCTCATTAATACAGTGATCCAAGGCAATTCTAATACACTTGGGTTGGAAAATGCCATCTGTATACAGAATAAAAATTATGGAGACTGCTTATGGATCAAAAGATACAATTTTCACATTTTTAATTTGCTTTTTCTTTCTTCTGATTTTTCTCTTTTATTCTAATTTTTTCACAATGTAATTAATATAGAAATATGTTTAAAATAATTGTACATGTATAGTCTATATCAGATTCCTTGCTGTCTTGGGGAGGGGGGAGGGTAAAGGAGGGAGGAAGAAAAAAATTGGAACTCATAATCTTACAAAAATGAATGTTGAAAACTATCTTTACATATAATTGGAAAAATAAAATATTGTTGAGAAAAAATAATTCTGTTCCACATGGCTTATATAGAAATATGATTAATATGATTGCACAGATATCATCCATATCAGATTTCTTGCTGTTTTGGGGTGGGGAGGAAGATGGAGGAAAGGACAAAAATTTCAAACTAAAAAATCTTATAAAAGTGATTGCTGAAAACTATTTTGACATGTAATTCAAAAAAAATTAAATGTTATTAAACAGAAAATTAAAAAAAAAAAAAGAAAAAGAATTCTGTTCCATCCAAACTGAACTAGTAATTCCCTGAATTCAAAATTCAAATCTTACTTTTGTCCAAGTCATCAGCACCTCATGACTGATTTGGTGCAGGGACTTCCTAACTGGGGAAAAAATTATAGCAAGTATCTCTGAGAAAGGCCTCATTTCTCACACATATAGAGAATTGAGTCAAATTTACAAGAGTACAAGTCATTCCCTAATTGATATAAAGAGGCAATTTTCAGAAGAAGAAATCAAAACTATCTATAATCAGATTTAAAAAAAAAACTAAATCATTACTGTTTAAAGAAATACAAATTAAAACATTCCTGAGGTACCACTTCATACCTATCAGACTAACTAATATGACAGAAAATAAAAATGAGAAATGTTGGAAGGGTTATAGAAAAATGTGGACATTAATGCATTGTGGTGGAGTTGTAAACTGATCCAACCATTCCGGAGCCCAATTTAGAACAATGCTTAAAGAGCTATGAAAGTGTGTATATCATACCCTTTAACCCAGCAATACCACTACTAGGTTTGTGTCCCAAAGAGATTTTTCTTTATTAAAGCTTTTTATTTTCAAAACATATGCATGGACAATTTTTCAACATTGACCTTTGCAAAACCTTGAGTTCCAATTTCCTCCCCTTCCCCCTAACCTCCTCTCCAGATGGCAAGTAATCCAATCCATGTTAAACATGGCAAAAATATATGTTAAATCCAATACATGCATACATATTTATACAATTATCATGCTGCACAAGAAAAATAAGATCAAAAAGGAAAAAAATGAGAAAGAAAATAAAATGCAAGCAAACAACAACAAATAGAGGGAAAAATGCTATATTGTGATCCATATTCAGTTCCCATAGTCTTCTCTATGGCTCTCTTCATCACAAGATCATTGGAACTGGCCTGAATCATTTCATTGTTGAAAAGAGTCACATCCATCAGAATTGATCATCACATAATCTAGTTGTTGTTGTGTACAAAGATCTCCTATTTCTGCTCATTTCACTTAGCGTTAGTTCACATAAGTCCCTCCAAGCCTCTCTGAAATCATCCTGCTGATCATTTCTTATAGAACAATAACATTCCATAAAATTCATATATCATAATTTATTCAGCATTCTCCAATTGATAGGCATCCCTTGAGTTTCCAGTTTCTAGCCACTACAAAAAGGGTTGCCATAAACATTTTTGCACATGTGGGTCCCTTTCCCTCCCCAAAGAGATTTTTTTTTCTTTTTTTTTTTTAATTTTTATTTTATTTGCATAACATATGTGTGGGTAATTCTTCAACAATAACCCTTACATAGCTTTCCGTTACAAATTTTTCCCCCCAACTCCCCACCCCTCTCCTAGATGGCAGGATATCCACTACATGTTAATTGTGTTAAAATATTGGCAAATCGAATATATGTATACATATTTCCAAACTTATCATTGGTGTGCAAGAAAAATCTTATCTACACAAACGATATATCAGATAAAGGAAACACAATGTAAGCAAACATCAATCAAGGAGTATGAGAATGTTATGTTGTGGTCCACATTTCGCATCCCTCTCTCTGGGTGTATATGGCTTTCTTCAGTGAACAATTGGAGGTGGTTTGAAACATTTCATTGTTGAAGAGAGCCATGTCCATCAGAATTGATCGTCATATAGTACTGTTGTTGCCGTGTATAATGATCTCCTGGTTCTGCTCATTTCACTCAGCATCAGTTCATGTAAGTCTCTCCAGGCCTCTCTGAAATCATCTTGCTGGTCATTTCTTACAGAACAATAATATTCCATAACATTCATATACCATAATTTATTCAGCCATTCTCCAATTGAAGGGCATCTATTCAATTTCCAGTTTCTAGCCACTACAAAAAGGGCTGCCACAAACATTCTTGCACATGTGGGGCCTTTTCCTTCCTTTATGATTTCTTTGGGATATAAGCCCAATAGAAATGCTGCTGGGTCAAAGGGTATGCACAGTTTGATAACTTTTTGAGCATAGCTCCAAATTGTTCTCCAGAATGGCTGTATCCGTTCACAGCTCCACCAACAATGCATCAGTGTCCCAGCC
>JAJPUD010000213.1:170347-215147 GCA_023553655.1 Myrmecobius fasciatus | reverse complement strand
TTCATATACCATAATTTATTCAGCCATTCTCCAATTGAAGGGCATCTATTCAATTTCCAGTTTCTAGCCACTACAAAAAGGGCTGCCACAAACATTCTTGCACATGTGGGGCCTTTTCCTTCCTTTATGATTTCTTTGGGATATAAGCCCAATAGAAATGCTGCTGGGTCAAAGGGTATGCACAGTTTGATAACTTTTTGAGCATAGCTCCAAATTGTTCTCCAGAATGGCTGTATCCGTTCACAGCTCCACCAACAATGCATCAGTGTCCCAGCCCTCCCACAACCCCTCCAACATTCATCATTAACTTTTCCTGTCATTTTAGCCAATCTGACAGGTGTGAAGTGGTACCTCAGGGTTGTCTTGATTTGCATTTCTCTGATCAATAGTGATTTGGAGCACCTTTTCATATGACTATAAATAGTTTTAATTTCATCCTCTGAAAATTGTCTGTTCATATCCTTTGACCATTTATTGATTGGAGAATGGCTTGAATTTTTATAAATATGAGACAATTCTCTATATATTTTAGAGATGAGACCTTTATCAGAACCCTTAAATGTAAAGATGATTTCCCAATTTATTGCTTCCCTCCTAATCTTGTCTGCATTGATTTTGTTTGTACAAAAACTTTTTAATTTAATATAGTCAAAGTTATCTATCTGGTTTTCAATTAAAAGTTCCAGTTCTTCTTTGGACATAAATTTATTCCATCTCCACAGGTCTGAGAGGTAAACTATATTATGTTCCTCTAACTTGTTTACAAAATCACTCTTTATATCCAGATCATGAACCCATTTAGATCTTATCTTGGTATGTGGTGTTAGATGTGGGTCAAGCCCTAATTTCTTCCACACTAGTTTCCAGTTTTCCCAGCAGTTTTTGTCAAACAGTGAATACTTATCCCAAAAGCTGGGGTCTTTGGGTTTATCAAAAACCAAATTGCTATAGTTATTGCCTAGTTTGTCTTGTGATTCTATCCTATTCCACTGATCGACTACTCTATTTCTTAGCCAGTACCAAATGGTTTTGATGACCGCTGCTTTATAATATAGTTTTAGATCTGGTACAGCAAGTCCACCATCTTCAGCCTTTTTTTTCATTAATCCCCTTGAAATTCTAGACCTTTTGTTTTTCCAAATGAACTTTGCTACTATTTTTTCTAGATCTGTAAGATAATTTCTTGGGAGTTTGATTGGTATGGCACTAAATAAGTAAATTAGTTTGGGTAGTATTGTCATTTTTATTATATTCGCTCGTCCTACCCATGAGCATTTTAAGTTTTTCCAATTGACTAGGTCTGATTTGATTTGTGTGGAAAGTGTTTTGTAATTTAGTTCATATAGTTCCTGACTATCCCTTGGCAGATAAATTCCCAAATATTTTATACTATCAACAGTTATTTTGAATGGAATTTCTTTTTGTATCTCTTGCTGCTGAACTTTATTGGTAATATATAGAAATGCTGATGATTTATGTGGATTTATTTTGTATCCTGCCACTTTGCTAAAGGTGTGAATTGTTTCTAGTAGTTTTTTAGTTGAGTCTCTAGGATTCTCTAAGTATACCATCATGTCATCTGCAAAGAGTGATAATTTGGTTTCTTCACTACCTATTCTGATTCCTTTTATCTCAAAGAGATTTTTTTTAAAAAGAAAAAGAATGCTTATGTACCAAAATATTGAAAGCAATTTTTTTGTGGTGGCAAAGAATTAGAAATTGAGAGGATGTCCATCAATGGGGAAATGGCTGAACAAGTTGTGGATTATGGATGGAATTGTAGGATTATGATGGAATAGTATTGTATTGTAAGAAATGATGAGCAGGACGATTTCAGAAAAATCTGGAAAGATTTACATGAACTGATCCACAGTGAAGTAAGCAGAACCAGGAGAACACTCTAATAGCAAAATTATGTCATGATCAACTGGGATAGCCTAGCTATTCTGTGCAACACAATATTCCAGGACAATCCCAAAATATTCCTGATGAAAATGCTACCCACCTCTAGAGAAAAAACTGTTGGAGTCTGAATGCCAATTGAAGCATAGTAATTTTCACTTTATATTTTGTTGGGGGAGGGATCTATGTTTTCTTTCCCAGCATGACTAAGATGGAAATATGTTTTGCATGTATGAAATGTCTTACATATTCAGGGAGGGTGGAGAAGAGAGAGGAAGAGACAGAATTTGAAACTCAAAATTACAAAAAGCAATTATGAAAAATTATTTTTCCATATAATAAGAAAAAATTTTAAGAACCTCCTAGCTGGCGTCCCCAAATCATGTAGTCTTCACTCCAAAACCAACTCTCTGGCCAGATTATTCTTGCTAAAACATCATTTTCACCATGTCAATCACTGCTCAGCCATTTAGAGTAACCCCTCATTGTGTCTTTCAAGTCAAATCTATACTCATTATATACACATTCAAAAACCCTCACATTATTTTACTGCATCTTTAATATCCCCACAAATCAACCAGACCATCAAATTGGGCTAGTATTCACAGTATTTCTGCATATAGGCATTTTCCTTCCTTGTACTTTGGCTGATATTCTCTGTGAAATGCCCTCAAATAACCTAAGGTTAATTTAGCCTTGTTGGTATTATATATGGCATTTGATTATATTAAGTTTGGCATTGTGTCTTAATGGTTTCATGTGTGTTAAATCTTTCCTCTCTATTTAAATTTTCCACGAAGGCAAGCAATGTGTCTTATATTTCTTGTTATGCTCCATATTACTCAAAGTAATGTTGGGCACTCAATAGAAATCAATCACTATTTAAATTGAATTTAAAATGGTCAAAGTATATTAATGAGTTTATTTAGGTTTTCACATCTTTACTAAAACTAATCCAATACTAGGACACATGTTCAACAATAAATGCAGAAAGGCAGATAAATTAAATGTATCTTTTTTAGACTATAATGGAATAAAAGTTATAGCAAATGTAGCAAACATGAACAAAAGATGTAGATTAAAATAAAATCAAAATAGGGACATTTTAAATATGATTAAGTAAAAAAAAATCACAGAAATAATAATGAAAGAGAATTATAATGAGGTGACAAACCAAATTGTATGAATGGAATTATGCTAACCCAATCCTTAGGAAAAAAATAATGGCTTTGAAAGCATATTAAGAAAGAACAGAATAATTAATTAGACATACAATTTTAAAAACACGAAATCAGTTGTTTCAAAATAAACTCAAAAATAGAAATTTTGAGAATCAAAGATTTAAATGAAATTAAAAATAAAAACAAAGAAAAATAAATGTGATATATAAATAATGGCTAATTTGGTAAATGAAAGAAAAACCAAATTACCCAGATAAAAAAGATAAGACGTACAATAAATGGAGAAGAAATAAAGGATATTATCAAAAATACCATATACAATTTATGGTGAAAAAGAGAAAACTTAAATAGTTAAATGTCTATAAAAGTATAAAATATCCATATTTACAAACAGGAAATTGAAAGTCTAAACAGCCCAATCACAGAAAGAGGAAACTGAGCAAACCACAAATGAACTCCAAAAGGAAAAAGTAAACTCCTGGTCCAGATGGATTTACAAGTTAATTTTATCAAACATTTAAAGAAAAAAATAATCCCCATGCTATATAAACTGTTCTCAAAAAGAGCGAAAGAAGGTTACATTCAAACTTGTTCTATGAAACAAAAGATGATTCTACTACCCAAACCAGGGAGAAATCAACAGAGAAATAGATTTATGAACTATATCAATAATGGGTGCAAAAAATATTTAAATAAAACACCAGCATAGAGGCTACAAAAATACATCCAAAAATTATTCAACATGATCAAATTTGAATTCTAAAAGTAACCTAACTGGTTCAATTTTAGGGAAACAACATAATCATATTAAAAATTAAAATAAAAATCACATGATTTTATCAACAGATGCAAAAAAAAATCCCGAGACAAAAATAATGCACTAATTTATGTTTAAAAGGCAAAAAGTATAGGAATGAAAGACTTTTATCTTACTATCAAAAGCATCTACCTGAACTAAAGAGTTAGTAGTATTTATAACAGGAAAACATTTGAGTACTTGCCAAGTAAGATCAAGCATGTGGCAAGAATGCCTTACCATAAAACTACTATTACTACTATTAGACATAGTGCTAGAAATGCTGGCTATGAAAATAACAGAAAAATATTTCAGACAATCCACATAGGCAAAAGAGGAGAGATAAAGACAGACAAACAGACAGACACACTCACACACACACACAGATGGACAGACAGAGAGAAACAGAGACAGATAGGCAGAGATACAGACACAGAAACAGGAAGGAACAGATAGATGAGACAGAGATAGATGGGTAGAGAAAAAGAGAGACAGACACAGAGACACAGAAAGAGAGAAAGGGAAGAAACTCAAAAAGTTATCAAACTGTGCCCTGCAGTGTTTCTACTGGGCCTATATCCCAAAGAGATCTTTAAGGAGGGAAAGGGACCCACATGTGCAAAAATCTTTGTGGTAGCCCTTTTTGTAGTGGCTAGAAACTGGAAACTGAATGGATGCCCATCAATTGGAGAATGGCTGAATAAATTATGGTATATGAATGTTATGGAATGTTATTGTTCTGAAAGAAATGACCAACAAGATGATTTCAGAGAGGCCTGGAGAGACTTGCATGAACTGATGCTAAGTGAAATCAGCAGAGCCAGGAGATCATTGTACACGGCAACATCAACATTATACGACGATCAATTCTGATGAACCTGACTCTTTCCAACAATGAGATAAATGATGCCAGTTCCAATGATTTTGTGATGAAGAGAGCCATCTACACCCAGAAAGAGGACTGTGGGAACTGGATGTGGATCACAACATAACATTCTCAATCTTTTTGTTATTGTTCACTTGCATTTTGTTTTCTTACTCATTTACTTTCTTTTTTTGATCTGCTTTTTCTTGTGCAGCAAGAGAATTGTATAAATGTTTATACATATTGGATTTAACATATATTTTAACATGTTTAACATATACTGAATTCCTTGCCATCTAGGGGAGGAGTTGGGGGGAAGGAGCAGAAATCTGAAACATAAGGCTATGAAAGGGTCAATTTATCAGTGCATATGCTATGAAAATAAAAAGCTATACAAAAAAAAGAAAAAAAAAAAGAAAACTGTCCCTATCTTTTTATCATTCGTCTACAAAGGAATGGCCCTTAATCTTATGGAGTTTTATCAATCCTTAATATATTTGGGGTGTCAGATTTTTATCAGAGATTTTTAATATGCAGATTTTTTTCTGCTGTACCAGTTTATGGTTAGTAACAAAACTCTCATATTTTTTGTCTATAATAAACATAGAATGATGATGATGTCATATTTCCCCACTTAGTAACTTAAATGTTCATTTTTCAAATGCATATCAAAGAAGTACTCTGTAACTTACATTCATTCCAATATGCTACAACTTATATTGAAATGAGCAACTGTTATCTCAGAATGGAATTAAGAATTTTCTTAATTTTGGTAGCAGCTTCTCTTAGAACTTCAAATAGAGCTATGTATGTTCCAGGCAAGTGAGTTGTCAAGGCAGATAGCTCAGTAAATGTTTTTCTCATGAGCAGACTCATACCTCAGCCAAATAAACCATCATGGGCCATTCCCTCAAAAATTCAGTAATTTATGTAAGTATATACAAAATAAGTATAAAGAGAATAAATTCACAGTAGCTAAATACAAGATATTTTGAAAGGTAAGGAGCTAGTAACTGAGAAAATCAAGAAAGGTTTTATACAGAAGATGGTTCTTGAACTGCATCTTGAAAGAAGAGCTGGAATCTACAAACTACAAGTCAAGGTAAATGCCAGGCAATGGGAGACAGTTAGTGTAAAGGCAAAGAGATGAGGAATGAATGGGAAATGACACATACTGTTAGTCACAATCATACTATTAAGTGACTTTTCTTAACTGGGGCAGAGAGGGAAAATGTAGCTGAGGATTGTTCCATGTTTGCTAAGAAGTTTTTAATTCAAAAAATGCAGCAATAATATAAAGTAATAAAAGTGGATTGCTGAAAAAGGGTGACTGTTGAGCAGTTAAGACTAAGGTCAGGTAAAGTAGAAAGCAATCTAGAATGCAACACAAGGAGTGTGTGAAAATGGATAGATACAACACTTCTTGTTTATAAATTCATTTCAATGCCTTAACATTCTGTACATTGCACATAGATGGTGGTGGTTGTTTTTAATTATGTAAAGTTGCATGTTATCCATTAAAGATGCAAAGACTCCAGATATCCAGGAACACAGAAGAAGAGCAATTTTCAAACTTCAAATTGCCTTGCAAATGGATTTGGGGAGGGATTGTAGGAAGATATTTGTTTTCAAAGATAAAAAGGATCTCAGAATCCCCCAAAATACTCCATGGAACTTAAGGATACATAACTCTCCTAATTGATTGATTAGTATCACTATACTCCTCAAATCCAATATTTTACAGAGGGACCCCTCAAAATCCAGCAGAAATCCTGGGATACATAAACCAGGGCAGGTCTACAGCAAAGTACAGAGGGCAGATCTCAAGGCAGGAATTGTCCCTCTGGAGTCATTGGGGCTACTCCAGCATAGCATATCTGAGTTTTGTACTGATCAAGTCTGACCATGTTCCAGCATTTCTCAAGATCTTTAATTGAAAAAGAAGGACTTTGAGAATTGTTTCCAGTGGAGGAGTATAGTAATATTCAGCAAGCCAAGTAGCATTAGGATTCAGCCTGAGTGCTACCACCAAAGTGCTACTGAATGCCTAAATGCAGCTCCAAGGAGAGTAGCTTCAAGGTATTCTGAGTGCATCCAAACACAGTACCCTGAAATGGAGCCTGAATCCAGAAATTGCCCCAAAACAGTGAGCAGCCTCAGGGCATCCCATGCAGGATCTATCACCAGAGGCAAGTTTAAAGGAGAAAGATCCTGGATAAAATTCATTCTAAGCACCTAAGCAGAGTCTAAGAGAGCAGAATCTGATGTCCATGCTGGGAGTCCAGCATGAGAGTGGCTCCTGAATCCACAAATGGTAGATGACCCCATTCAAAGTTTAAAGCAAGGAGATGTCCTGGAATTCGGTGAGGAGACTCCAGAAGAAGTCCTTTGAAAAAGAGCTGAGTCCCTTAAAAGATGACTCTGGTCTGGGCCACTATACTTAGGATGGGACAGACCGTGCCCACACCATTTACTATGGAGCTTGAGATAAACATAGCTTAAGACCTTCTCCCTCTCTATCCCCAACTCCATGAACAAACCAAAGAAAACGCCAAATACCATGAGAAAACACACTGGTTGTAAAATGTGCGTAGGTATTAAATCCCTAGGGGATAGAACCTCCAAAAGTCTTGGTCAGGCCTTTAGAGAAAAAAAAAATGCCCTGGACACATGGGGTGAAGGAGTACCTGAAAGAAATGAAACAAAATACAGAAATACAAAACGCTCTAACTTTTGAGGAAAGAAGGGTAATGAAAACAGTCTCCTTAGTGCAGATAGAGGAAAACCTTTCACAACTAGATACACTCAAAATTAGAATAAGCCAGAGAAAAAATGACTTAGCAATACAATAAGTAATACCAAAATATAACCAAAAAAATTTCTTTTAGAAAAATATAAAATAAGGCAATGTAAGATATATACCAGAAACAGCTACAAAGAATTACCAGGCTATCTAAAAACTATAATCAGGAAAAAAAATCTGATAGCATATTTCAGGAAATTATAAATGAAAAAATTTCCTGAATGCTTAGAACCAGAAAGCAAAGAGAAAATAGAAAGAATTAACCAGCAAACCTTGAAAATATCTTGTCTTGGTTCTGATGCTAGTTCATGGCTGTCCCTCACTGCACTGAGTTCCTAATCTGGGTTATTCCCTATAAGCATTGCTGGGATGGTTGGTACTATCATAATTGCACTATGACTCTACCAATAGGGGGCAAACAAGAAGCAGGACTGCTTGTTTAATGGTTAGAACCTCAAGAAGACCCTATTTCAAATTTTGCCTATGACACATACTGACTGAGATTAATGAGAAGTAACTTAGCCTGTCAATGCCCACAGGCAGCTCTTTCTATTATAAATTGAGAGAAGATGCCAATCTACACTAGTGGAGGAAGCATGTCATTAGGAGTTCCTTACATTCATGAAATCACAGGCCTAGTAAAAATAATAATAATAATTTTAAAAGGGAGGACAACCTCTGTTATGGTCTCAGTCTGATTCAATCTGGAGGAGTCTCACTGCATGGATCAAGTTCTTTACTTCATGACTGTGGTTAAATGATAACATCATTCTCTCCTCCACTCCCTTCCTCTGAATACTTCCCTTCTGTAGCTTGACAGTTTCATATGCGAATAAACTATAAAAGGTATGCAGACAGAAACTGTTCTCTCATATATGTAACCTAAAGTCTTCTCAAAGTCAAGCAATGACTCACACTTATATACCACTTACAAAGCACTTTTAGAAGACCTTATGAAAAGTGACCTGACTAGCCCTGAACAGCTGGGCATACTATCTATGTAAAAGAAATTTATCTAAAACCCTGCTCATGCTCTTTCTTCATAAAACATCCTACTTTCCCAAATTCTCCATTATTTTATATGGTAGAGACACCCTCCTGCTAAAGAAGATTCCAGGTGGGTCATAGACACCTTGAATTTGGGAAGAAAATTACTTTAAAAGAATTGGGAAGTGGATTTGTCTATTGTGAACACATATAAAACCCCAAATACCTAAAGGATGCTTTATTCTGACTGTGTTCATGCAATTGTATAATGTGACCATGATACTTAAATAGAACTGTGATCTCACAAATGTGATTATTCCCCTCAAAGGTATAGAATGCAACCCATTCATACTTTCTCATCTATGGGCAGTTTGTACCCATGTCATCCTCCAAAACAGTTCATCCAGTGTCCTGAGGGATTTCTTCTCAACCTCTTAATAATCTGGATGTAATCATTATCAAGGGGAAAATGGAATCTAGCACGAAATCAAATATTGAGTTACGTTTCCTGATATTGGAACCTGATTTCTATTGGTTTTCTCCTGGATTCTCATTGCTTGCCTAGAAGTGAATGGATCAGATGAACACAAAGTACATAGTAATGAATGATAATAATCATAATAGTCTTGGGACAGCTAGATAGCGCAGTGGGTAGAGCACTGACCTTGGAGTCCAGAGGACATGAGTTCAAAAATCTGGCCTCAAATACTTAACTTTAATAGCTGTGTAATTGTCTCTCAAAACAAAGAAACAAAAATCATAACAAACTTACTCTAAAATATAGTGGAATCTCTTTAGACAGCTGGGAAGTAGGATTTAATAATTCTATTACACCTTAGTAATGATACAGCAGGCTTTTCTTCAATTCAATAAATATTTATTAAATGCTTACTATATACAAGAAACTGCTGGATAAAAGGAATGGAAAGCTAAAAAATGCCATGGTCTCTGCACTCAAAAGATGCATGACACAATGGAAAATTCACTGGATTTTAGAGTCAGTTATAAGTTCAAAGCCTGGGCTCTGCTGAAAGTGAATTGAGAAAGTCACAGCTCTCTTAGTCTCAGTTCTTCAAATGTAGAATGAAGGTTTGGATTAACAGACCTCTAATTTCTTTGCATGCCCAAGTCAATATATAAGTAACTGTTATAGAAGTTATAATGTGAGAAGTGCATAGTGAATAAATTAGAACAAGTAGCATAACAGAGTTAATGAAAACTAAGAGACTCAAGTAGTTGGAGAAAACAGGAAAGACTTCCAAGGGGAGATAATACTTGAGCTGGACTTAGGAGTGAAGATATACTAAATTTTATTTTATTGTTTTTTTCTCTTATTTTTACATCATCCTTCATTTCTAAATCTCTTCTCCTCTTCCCTTACTGAGTGAGCCATGTCTTAAAACAAAGATTTTTTTAAAAGGAAAAAAAGGCAATTTAGAAAAGCCAACTAACATAACATATCTGACAGTAAATAAAATATTTCATGTCCGTAGTCCCTACCTCTGCAAAGAAAAGAATGTCCATTTCCTCAACTTTTATGAAAAGTCCAGTTGTCTTTTTTTTCCCTGTTTACATTATCATAATCAATATGCTTGGTTTTTTAAATTTCTATTTACTTTATCTTAATATAGGCAAATTTTCCTATACTTCTCTGAATTCTTCACATTCATCTTTTCTTGTGACAGTCATATTCTAATACATTCATGAACCACAAAATTAGTCATTCACCAATTGATGGGCATACATAGTTTATTTCCAGTTCTTTGCAAACACAAAAAGTGCTACTATGCATAATTTGGTATATATGATACATTTATGTCTTCCACTTTATTAGCAGCTAGATGCCTGACCTGGAATCAGGAAAACCTGAGTTCAAATCTGGCATCAGATACTAGCCAAAGGTCCCTGAGCAAGTCACTTAACTGACCTCTGTTTGCCTAAGTCTCTTCATCTATAAAATGGAGATTATTACAGCACCCACCTCCCAAAGTTGTGGTGAAGATCAAACGAGAGAATTATAAAGCACTTAGCATTGTGACTGGCAGATAGTAATTGCTATATAAATGTTAATTATTATTATTGTATACCTAACCATAGGGTCTCTGGGTCAAAGAATATAGCCATTTTAGTCTCTTAGAAGGAAAGAATTTTAACAGAAGAGAGTTTGCTGCAAATATAGATGGTATGCATAAATATAAGGCAGCAGAAGAGAAAAGGATCCAACTGGAGAATAGCTAGTAGTAGTTTTTTACACACTGAGTGAATAAAAGGAACTATTGTGAAATAAAGATGAAGAGGTCATTTGGAATCTCATTATGGAGGACTTTAAATTACAGTCTAATGATTTTGCATTTTATTTTATTGCATGCATTTAGGTATCCGGGAATACAACTTAACTATAACACACTTAATTGGTATTTTAACAAGATGGGTGAAAACAGGCTGCTATAGCACTCTGGGGAGAGGGCTGAGGGGATGAAGAATACAAAGCAGTTTTTGCTTCAGGAAGTGGCATGGATGATTCAAGATGTCACACTAATCATCCTTCTTGAGTCAGGACTGAACTGGTGTACTGACAGGATAAAAAATGCTAGTGCTCTCTCTTCTAGATGAATCAGAAATTCTTAAAGATATAGAGTATCTTTTTTTCCATTGCTAGTTAATATCAATTCTTAAAGAGCCCACAAAATAGGAAAGCTACAAATTAACAATGTCCTAGCATACAAGGAATTACCAAATTGAAATAAACAACAAATGCACAGTAACATTTTCCCAAGCACATTTAAAAAGAATTTATTTCCATTTCCCCACTTTTCAGGGAAAAGATGTATCTCTCCATTTTTCTCACAGTTATGTTCTGGGGAAAGTAACAAATTAGGAAAAAAAAAAAACCTCACTCTGTTCTTGTTCCACAAAACACACAAAGGTAAAATGAGATGGATAATTAGACTCCCTACTCAGAGAATTATTAAAATAATGAAAAATGGAACCTGAGAAGAAAAGGTTACAGGAACAGGAATGAAAATGGAGAAATTGTGAGGCAATAAACAATCTTTAATCATGAAATGCAATAAAATACAGAATTCATAGAGTGATGAGGAAAATGAATCCCAGAGAGGTTATATGACCTACTCAGATTCACATAGGTAGTACCAGAGATGAGATTTTAATACAGTTCCAAGTTGAGAACAGCAGCCAAATTTCTATGATATGCAAGATAATTGTGATAGACACTAAAGGAAACATAAAGATAAAGAATACCAGGGTTCTTATGCTCAAGGAATTCATGATCTAGATGGATGATATGATATATACAGAAATTTTGTTGCTCAGTCATTTATCAACCATATATGACTCTTCTTGCTCCCATTTGGGGTTTTCTTGGCAAAGAAAATGGAGTTAGATGACTTGCCCAGGGTCACACAGGAGAAATTGTCTGAGACTATATTTGAACTCAGTTCTTCCAAGCTTTAGGCCCCATACTCTATACACTGCACCACCTTGCTGCTTACACAGAAATAGTTAGAAAAGGGACAAACACAATGAGAAGTCTCCAAAATTCTGAGAGCACAGAGAAGGGAAAGGAGAGGGAAGCACCCCTCTTAATGCTTAAGGAATTACAGATGTTTAAAAATAATTTCACTCAAATGTGATTTTGCCATCTTTGAGATAAGAGCAGGAGCTGAAGTAGGGGAATAGCCTACTTAATCAAGAAACAGTTCCTGCTGCCTGTCAACTGTGCTACTTGCTGGGGCTACAAATACAAAGAATGAAATATTCCCTACTCTCAAGCTTCTTAAAGGTCCAACACTTTTCTAATACTAGCTTAATGACTTTTTATCACTTCAACTAGATAATTTCCATTGTTTGGGGGTAATATTCCTTTAAATCAATTATTATCTCTATTAGAAAAGGAAGTAAGTATAGAAATCACAGTCGTAGAAATTGTTTTATGAAAGATACTGCATTATATAAGTTGTAGATTTCTTTTTCCTTATAGAGGAATCTTGTATTACCCAAAAGATTTGGGGGTATGAATAGGGGCTTGTGCAATACTATATGCCCTCTTTCTCTTCTTGCCAGGTTTTGCCATCTCATTCATCAAAACTATAGTTTTTCTTCCTCATTTTTAATGGAAAGTCTTCAAATTTTTGGTAACTTGGGGAAGTAGCTCTTGTACTTTTAACATTTTGAAGAGGAAGTATTATAGTTATTATTACTCTGACGCAAAGAACAGATAGTTTTAGTTGGCTCTTGTCATTGGAAGGAAACTTGCTATCTTAACTGTCTAGATGCCACTGAGGAACATCATATATATAGAATTTTAAGGGATCCTAGAAATCATCTAGACTAACATCTTCTCATTTTCCAGGGAAAAAAACAAACCTGTTAAGGTTAGGCTTCCATCTTACAAATTGCCTCCTTTTGGATGTACTTTTTGCAGAGGATGCATAGAATATTAGAATTAATTCATGTCCCATCTATCCTTGAACTTGCTCAAGATCTTTCAGTCTTGAGAGTTCTCTCCATGATTCTTGCTTACACCAGAAATCTTGAGGTAACAATAACAGCAAACACTTAGAGAAAATTAAGTTTAAATATACTTTTCAGAAGATCATACACTTATAGATAGAAGAGGCCTTACAAGCCATGCAGTCCAACTCCCTTATTTTTACAGATATGGAAACTGAGGCCAGTAAGTGGACAGGTTTTCTTGACTTTAGCCCCAGTGTTTAACCCACTATACTATGTTACTGATGAGGTCCTGGATAGCCAGGTGGGTGTTGGCCGAGAATCCCTGAATTTCTGTAAATAATCTGGAAAGCTAGCTACTCCAGAAGGTAAGCAGGGAAGAGCACTGATAGGATTATAAATGAACCCTTTGGGTTTTGCTTAGGTTTTTTGTTCTTAATAGAGTTTTTGTTCAAGTGGACTTTTGATTACAGTCCCACCCCAGGAGGAAGTCCCTAGAAACTGCACCTTTATTATATCTAATCAGAAAGCCAAGTTAATGGCATAATCCCATCTTATGGCATCTTCCCCATAATAGTATTTTCTTCCTGGTTATTGCCAGGAAATTTGTCTTTCTCCTTATTATTTGCTAAAACCCTTTTCCTTAATAAAGGCTTATGGATTTAGCTCTCTTTTAGCAGCACAATAAAATCTTTGCCTCTTGATTTGAAGGATGTCTATGACTACAAATTATTTTGATATGACTCTCAACACTGATTGTAACCCCAATATACTTTTGAGTAAAAGGCTGAACCCCATCATTTGATGGCTGAATCCTGTCATTTTGTTGGCCTGGTCTAAACTCATAACCTTAACATTACCTCACAACAACTTTGTAGATTCTATTATTATGCCATGGTTGAGGAAACTGAGGCTAATAAGGATTTTTCCAGTTATACAGCTAACACCTAAAGTGTGCCTAGCAACTAGAGATCAAAGGATATTAAAATGTACAAAAACTATTACATAAAGATTATATATGAGAATTTATTAAAAGACTTATGCATATGTCAATATGCTGGAGATATGCAGGCTTTTATGATATTATTATTATTATTATTATTGCTGAGGCAATTAAGGTTAAATGACTTGCCCAGGGTCACACAGCTAGGAAGTGTTAAATGTCTCAAGCCAGATTTGAACTGAGGTTCTCCAGACTTCAGGGCTGGTGCTCTATCCACTGCACCACCTAGTTGCCCTTGTATTTTTTTTTTAACACAATGCCATCAATTTTGGGACAGAAGACAGGCTTCTGGATTTCAGAGTATATAATGCAGATTTCACAGTCTCATCTTTGGTTATTTCAACTTGAGTCCAGGAATTCCTTCTTTTCTCTGAATCAGTCTCTGGAGTGAAGGTGATATGATGCAAAAATGATCTTCTGATACCCCAAGCACTTCCCTGCAGCTTCTTTATTGGGAGATAAAACAGAGCTAAACAATCTTGCTAAGCCAAGACCTAAATTCCTTTAAGGATCTTAAGAGAGCTTTTTTCCAGAAGGGATAATTATTCATCTAGTTTCCACCACACCACTTTCTACTAGATCAGTTAGTCAACCAAGACTATTTATTAAGCTCTTAAGATGTGTCTGGCTCTGGAAACAAAGAAAGGCAAAAATAAAATCCCTGTCTTCAAGGGGTTTACATTTTGTTGTTGTGTTTGCCCTTTGTTCTTGAAAAGGACCATGACATCTGGGAGGTAATGCCATGAAATGCAAGTGAATTGGATTTAAGCCAGGGAGGGCTGTGCAAGGTCACCTGCCTCTTTTTCCCCTCCAAAGCCATTTGAGTCCAGGGGCCTGATATAGATCAGGAAGACTAGAGATGGCCCTGAATGCAGTCGGAAATCTTGACTTTTTGAAGCTTAGGTCTTAAATGAGGATACACCATTTGAATAAATATGTACACATAAGGAACATACCATGTAAATAGTAGGTGACTACCTAGGTATAGGGAGAGATGGCATTTGGGGTAGAGGAGATCAAAAAAGGTGGTAGTAAGTTGAAAACAGCATTGAAAAAAGCTCTTTTGCTCACTAAGTTTGGGGAATTATTGGGTTATCTGTCATGCAAATAAATAAAACTAGACTGGTTATAACAATACCAACCAACCTTTCCCATTTTCAAACCTGTCAAAATTTACCATGATAAGGTATCTGATAGCAACGGCATTTATTAGCCTGAAAAATACAGTGCTTATAAAATATTTGTAAAAATAAATACTGAAATAAATGGATGAAGCATTTATAGTAATAATATCGTTCATATTATGTATCAAGTGCTGTGCTAAGTAAAAGGAGTGCAAATATAATGGGCAGCCCTTGCTTTCACGGAGCTCAAATTCTAATGGGGGAAACAACACAAATGGAAGGTTTTAGCTCCGAGTCAGATGAAAAAGCCTCATGGTTCTCAAGACGCAACTGTAAAATAGATGCTAATGCCTCTTCTTTAATATAATGTCCAATGATAAAATTTTATGCTTCGGATGTGATAGTGGCAGGTGACAATGCCAAGGATTTTGGTGACAAGAACTCTTTTCTGGGTCTTTTCTAGTTGTGACTGCAGCACCTGCAGGAAGCTAGCTGTGGCCAGGCTGCTTCCCAGGATGATGTCTGAGGGTACTGGGTTAAAACATTGCCATTTTCAGGGTTCCTAGGTTCAGGGTCCTAGAGTGACTCCATCAGAATTTGAAGGGAAATGGTAATCAAAGAGATGATGGTAGTATGACTTGCCTGGCACGTCTTGTCTTCTATCTCTCCTAAAAGGTATCTTACTGTTTTAGCTAGGATAGCTTGTCTGATCTGTGGTTGGCTGTTGGTTGGCAATTAGTAGGTATGATTGGCTCTTCTCAACAGGGGTTGCTTTCTCAGAAAATGGTTGTGAGGACTGGGCTGAAAACAGCAACAGTACCTTGGGAGGTGCTAATACCCCCAGGGCTTCCAGGACTATTGGTTATATTTTTTTTTATTTTCATTCATAATCTTACCTGAATATTGCTTGAATTTTTTCTGGTTCAGGCTAATTTTTTTAGGTTATGTATGAGCTTATGCTGATTGATCATCATAACTTTCCAAAATGCAAAATAACCAAAATTACAAAACTATAAATGGTATATATGTTGGAATCTAAGGAACCAACTTCAATGGAATTTCACTCATATGCTTCCATCTATCCTTGGTACTTCCTTCCCACAGAAAAACTTAAATATCTAAACTTTCTGACATAGGCAGGAAGAATACTTGCAGAGAGGGAACCTAGCTTCATGGTAGAAGCAATCTGGAAAAAAAACAACAGACAGACATACACACACACACACACACACACACACACACACATACACACACAGGACCCCTACCCCAGTATTATTTCTCTCAGTAATTAAATGTCATACTTGAGAGGTGTTTAAATAGCAACTGAAGGCAGAGAGAATGGTCTCAATGATCACTAACAGAACCAATAAAGATAAGTTGTTATCAGACAGTCATAAACTATGTCTGCTGATTAGGGGATATATTACCTTCTCAGTGTTTGAGCAGACTTTAAGTAACATATTCCTGTGATAAAGGTACAACAGATGCCAGTAATTTGACTACTCTAATATTAGAAAAGAGATTGAAGGGAAACCTGCCTAGTGGTGTCTGTATAGATCCATCTTGTTTGCAGGAAACTCAAATTAGAAGTATTGATCCAGAACAGATAGACAGGTTATAGAGGGACACATCTCTCTATACAAAGTACAATGTGACTATATATACATATATGGTTGGTTGATTATTGCTCTTTGTTCTCAAAGACATCACTGTGTTAGAGTCACAGTGTGTACGACTGTGGCTGACCAGACCAATACAAGTTCAGAATGCTCTGCCACAGGTCAGACACAAACAGTTTCTATGAGCATTTGGGATGGCTTCATTAACTTTGCACATCTCATGTATCTTCTGAGCTAATTCAATTCTGCTTTGCTCACAGAGCACAGCATCTTCTCTGATGAGGGCACACCATGCACAAAGTTAGGCATACATTCAAATATAATACATGTATACATAAATTCCAATGCCCAATTACCTATAAATCTCATAAACACTTTGAAACCTCTCCTTTTTTTTGTTTGCTTTGTTTAAATTTACTTCTTTCCCTCATACTTTGAATCAGAAGAGAAAAAAAAAACAAATTATAACTGTAGCTCCATCCTTACATATTTAAAAGAGCTATATATTGTAATTAAGCAAAAATATACAAGGAGATTATAATGGTGAAACTTGCAACAAGTTGAATTATTAGTGTAAAGGTTCTAGAAAGAAAAAAAAAATTATCCAGTACTGTGTACTTCCTCTACGATTTATGAACATAGAAGAATGACTAGCTTTAGAATGGGAGTAAAGGGAGGCAGGAGGGCAACTAGGGTTACTTCAAAGTAATACTGACTTTCTATATCACAAATGTTCCCAATAGTAGGCAGCTTTCTCAAGGAGATGCATTATTTGTGGAACCTAGATGGAGAAATATAAGGGAAAAGCTTAAATAATACCGTTCTTTCAGTAATTAAGAATACCATGTTGGAGAATATAAGTAACTTGATATACAGAATAGAGAGGCCTTGGAGTCAAAAAGCCTGGAGTTCAAATCTGGCCATTGACAGGTACTAGCAACAACTCACTTATTCTCTTAGTAATGCTCTCCTACCCCTACCCCCCAAAAAAAAAAAGAGAGAAAGAAAAAACTCAACCACCCTATAATTTGAAGAAGAGTTACTGATCTGCACTGGTACGGGGAATTTCCTCATCTGGTGTTCCCTATACTGAAAAAAGTCACAAAATGTTAGAGAAACAGTTTCTGTTTCCTTCTTTCCACAACCTAAGAACAGGAAAATAAAGGACAGAAAAGCAGGGAGAGATAGAATTTTAACAGTGACACAGCAGCTAAAGTTCACCTAACACCTTCTACAATAATGTGGTAGGCAGAGCAGTTACAACTCCGGGACTTCCCTTTTCCTGGCCTCATAAAACATGTCTTTATTGGCCTTCAAAGGTACATCTTTATTGTTTTATTTCCCTGATAAGAGTTGGATAAGGAAATCTGAGCCCAGCTATTCATTTGTCAACACAAAGGCTATTTTTAATGAATTGATTTGATTTGATTTTTTTGAGGGGTGGGGAAAAGTGTTAGGGAAGAGTCTTAATTAAGTGTTCTTGGTAAACAAAAGAGGGAACTAAAATCTCCATGGATTGTTGTGATTCTATAAGGACTGAGGTTTTCTGCATTAACATTCAGTATTTCCTACAAGCAAAACTCAGAGTATGACTGGGTGACAGCAAAGATCAACTGGGAGAGGGCTCCCCTCCACAGTCTGGTAATTTTTTTTTCTTCTGAGTACTCTGAGGTTCTCCCATAGATCTTTCTTTGATATGAAGTACAAAGATGCTGGTTTCTAATTAGCTTCTTCCTTTTGATCACCTCAATAAAATCTGTGCTACCTTTATATATTGAGATACTATAAAAGCTCAAAGGTACAACTCTTTGTTGTGTGTTCATGAACTGATTACACATGTGTGTATGTATGTGTGTGTGTATATGTGTGTGTGTATTTACTATCTGCAAAAGGGAAGGAGTTGGTGATAAGACTCCTTTGTCTACTGTTACAAGCAGAAATAATAGCTCTCACATAAAACTTCTAATGTTCATAATACAATTACTGCTGAATATGTGTTTATTTATATTACTTTTTATTACAGGGGACAGGTGATAACTCAGAGAATAGAGCACTGGGCCTAGGGTCAGAGAGATATGAATTAAAATCTGGCTTCAGAAACTTACAAGCAGTGAGATTCTGGGCCAGTCCTTTAACCTTTATCTGTCTTAGTTTCCTCAACTATAAAATATAATAATAGTAGTACCTGCCCTGCAGCATTGCTGTGAGAATCAAATAAGATAGTTGTAAAAGCACAGCACCTGGCACATAATAGCTGCCAAATAAACGCTTCTCTATCTGTCTCTGTCTCTCTCCCCCTCTTCCTTCCCCTTTCATGTTCCTTTGGAACCCTGACTTTCAGCATTACATGAAACTTTTCTATTTGTCAGCTAATTGTTCCTTATCTTTCCTGGAAATGAATTTTTCTCATGTAAATTTCATGTTATTATATAAATAAAATTATGAAGAAGTTGTGTTTGTGTGTGTTCTATTTTTTATTTTAAACCTTCCCTTCCTAAAGCTAAGGCTTTTTGCCATATTGTGAGAATATGAATCTGTGTCAGGTGACTGAGAAATAACAATGATAGTAATAATGATGACAAGTAAGTAGCACTTCATTTTCTGGAAAAGGTACTTGCTTGAAGCTTCCTCTTTTGCTATAATGCACAAGAAATTCCCCAACTGTGCTCTCGTGAGTCAAACAATACAGTCTCTAGGAAATCTTGCACCTGTAGCAGCAGAAGGAGCTGTATGCATTGAATATTTCTGGGCTACAAATGACACTGCCAAGGACTGGGAGAAATGGAGTTGACCCATGGGAAAGAATCAACATCAGCATTGTACTGAACACTGCATTTTGATCTGTTTTTCAAAACAAGTAGAAGTCTGTCTGGGGGGCTGGGATTATCAGTAAAGCAAGCACGTAAATCCTCCCCCCAATATTATCTTTGCTTAATTGGCAAGTGCAGCCAATTTTTTTTCCTGCTGCCAGAAACATCCTGTCCAGTTGCAGATAAGCACAATTAAAAAGAGTCTAAAGGAAATCTGTGAAAAGTGGTCTATGTTGAGAACTGCTAAGGGAGTTTATGCTGGACAATTGTACCTTAGAAAAATATAGTTTGTTTTTCTAGCGATTTCTTACTCTAATCTAGGTTTTTATTTTTTACAATTTAATTTTATTTAACAAACATTAAATGAGAATTTATTAGGTGCACATAGCTTAGTGGATACCAATAGAAAAATGAAACATTTTCTGTACTATTGTTCATCATCACTCATAGAAATGGGACTCCATCTCCAATCCCCAGCAAAAGCATGTGGTTACATAACAGGTTGGCCATAGCAGGTTTTTTAAAGATTGTATTTCATTTGAGCAGGGCTCTTCAGTTCAAATGAAGTAGCTCCTTGCCTAAGCTGCTGAACATATTAAGCAATACCTTGTGTCTAATTTTTTTATCCATTAGATTTTTCTGCCTTCTTCATTTCCAATCATCCCAGTTGACTTTACAGTCAAAATTTTTATACTTGTTTGGTAGTTTTTCAGTTGTGTCCAACTCTTCATGATCCTGTTAGGGGTTTTCTTGACAAAGATACTAGAGTGGTTTGTCATTTCCTTCTCCAATTCTGTAATAGAAAACTGAGGCCCAGAGGCACACATGTTCTAAGTATCTTAGGCCAGATTTCAACTCAGAGAGGAGTCATCCTAACTCCAGGCCTTGGCATTCTACCCGCTTTACCACCTAGCTGTCCTATTGATTTTGTCAATCAAAATAGATATGAAATAAAATGAACTTTCATTACACTTCCAACTTTCAGGATGCAGTCAACTTTCAATTACCTTTGAGAAGCTCTACATTTCTAAGCTGATTTCTGCTTCCCACTTAGCATTCTTCAAAGCCAAGTGAAGACAAGTCAATAAGCATTTATTAAGCATCTATTATAGGCTAAGTGAAAGAAACAAAGAAAGGTAAAATCATCCCCTGCTCTCAAGGAATTCATAATCTAAGAGAGAAAACAATTTGCAAACAACAATAAACAACATATGCAAGATAAATTGGGGTTAAGATTAAGGAGGACGATGAAAGGCTTTTTATAGAAGGTGGGACTTAGCTGAGATCTGAAGGAAGTCAGGAGGCAGAGACTTGGAGGGGGAAAATCTCAAGTATGGAGGCCAGCCAGTGACAATGAACAAAATTGGGTAAGAATGCTATGCATAAGTCATAACAAGGAGGCAAGAATCCTTGGCTCATGGAGTATAAAGATGGGAATGAGATTTAGTAAGACTGGAAAGGAAGGAAATAATTAGTTATATTCTTCATGATTTTGTGCACTGTTGCATGTTTTGCAAAATAATGTTAATAAAATTAGACTAAGATAGAGAAAATAAAGCAAGCAAGTCTACATACAAAGAGCATACATGCAAACTCACCACAGAAATTATGTATGGTCAAATAAAACATAAATGATTTCTGGACTGTTACATTAGACTTTATATCATAGCTCTCCCCTAGGAGTATATAGATAATTGGTTGACTATGCTAATACTGGATGATTTAGTGATGAAATGGTCTCGAGGAGATTAAGATACAAAAGCTCCTAAATACAAACTTGGAGAAGCCATTTTACCAGTAGGGATTTCTAGGGAAGTGGATATGAGAACATATCCACTAACATCTTCTAGCTCCAAATCTATGACCCTAATGTCACAGTGTCCAAAAACTAAATAGATATTCAACTTAAAGCATCCCTATCAGGGTTACAAAGAGTCTAGGGACTCTTTCAGGTAAAAAAAAAAAAAAAACCAGAACCCAGAAAAAATCTCTGACCTGAACAGGTTGAATTGTTTCTAGATTTTGGTCATGCAAGGGAAAAGTCTGGGGACAACGGGTGGAGTGCTCAGCAGACTGAGGAGAAGTTTATTTAATTTCAAACTGAATCCATGGGAACATATAAAACTAGGATCCTCCAAAACCAATTTGTTCAGATAAGCAGTTTGATGTCCTAAAAGTACCTTGAAGTTAGAAGATAGAATCAGAATCATAAAATCATAGTGTTCAAGAGAGAAGGGATCTGTTATTTTAACAGATGAAGAGAGAGGAGGTTCTTCTCCAGGGTCATAAATTGGGAGAGCTGTGACTTAAATGCAGATCTTTGTAATTCTAAATCGAGAGTTCATTTTACCATATCTCAATTTGAATTCTCACTCAGTCATTGTCAGTCATTAATACATTTCCCAGAGCCTGATGTAAAATAAAGACAACACTTAGCACTACGGACCTTACCAGGTAATTGTAAAGATTAGCTCATATATACATAAAATGCACTGTAAACATTAAAGGGCTAATGAATGTAAGTTTAAAATTATTATTTATTCAGATAAGGGATGTTTCAGAACTGGTACAGAGCTCCCAGGGTTGTTGTTATTGGAAGGTGGCCCCAGGAAGTGATCTTAGTCCAGGGCAAACCTGACCTAAAACAAAAAGGCTTTGCCAAAACTACTCTAGCTTCAGGGAAGTACTGCATTTAACCCCCATTAGCCTCAGGTCATCACCCTTGCATTCAGTTGTCACAGAAACCTAGCATGTCTTTCTGGCACAGTTACCTGATATTCTCAGTATTCATTTTCCTGGCTGTGAAAATGCAATACTGTCACTAACTCACTCCTAAAGAGAAGTAGCATAATGTAGTAAAAACAGTGCTGCCACAGAATCAGTAATACTTGGGTTCAAAGACTGATGATTAACCATGTGACCACGAACGAGAAATAATAATGGTAAAAGTTAACATTTATATAACACATAATATATGCCTGGCACTGAGCTAAGTGCTTTACAAATATCCCACATGAACTTCATAACAATAATGGGAGGTAGGTGCTGTTATTCTCTTTTTACAGATGAAGAAACTGAGGCAAACAGCTTAAAGGACTCTCCCATAGAGGTCATACAGACAGAAAGTGTCTGTGGCAGGATTTACTGATTCCTGTTCCAGAGTTCTATCCACTGGTCCACCTAGCTGTCTAGGTCATTTAATTCAGTTCAACAAGCATTTATTATGACTTTATTAAGTGACCACTTGGTGTCAGGCACTGTGCTAAATACTCACAATGTGAAAAATACTATGTTAGAAGCTAGAGATACAAAGACAAAAATTATTTTTAACAGTACTTCCCAACTTATCTGAGACCCTTTACTCTTCTGTAAATTGGAATTAATAAAATCTATAAGACCAACATCACAGAACAGGTTGGGCAACCAGATCAAGTTCACAAAGCTAGTAAAAGCTACATATATATATATATATATACATATATATATATATAATACATATTTATGTCAAACATGAACATTATATATCATAAATGCACATATATTGCATATATACATACACATATGCATACATATCCTGTCAATTCTTCATTTTTTCTACTGTCAAGAGGTACAGGACTGACTTAAAAAACTAGTTTCCACTTTTTCTTCTACCTTTACTATCTGCAAAAAACATAATTTACCATTTTGAATTTGGCTCCTTTTTCTTCCCCTCCCAAAGTTTTTCAGACAAAATAATCACCAATGAATATATACATAGATACCTAAAATGCACACACACAAAATAGGGCCACCAGATGGAGAAGGAAGAATTATTAAGTATCTATAACCTGGATAACTGGCTCCTAAATGACTGCTCAAGTAGGATAACAAGATATAAAAGAGCCTTTCAGGCCTTAAAGTGCTATTATCTATCCATATTACCTATAGATACCTATATATAGATATTATATATCTATGCTATATTATCACTATGGTTCATATATTTTATTTTCCAAATTTTCCTCACTAGCTAGACATTCTTCTTTCCAAGCAAGGATTGTAGCAAGAAATGGGTTGGAGTCAGGAGACCAATAGCCCAAAGCCCTCAACACTCATTCATCCCAGTTGGAATCCTTGCTTTGTCTCTTTCTCATTAGTTCCCTGCTTTTGGCTTGCTCACTATCACACCACTCTGTCCTTCCTTCTTTGGAAGCTGTGGAAGGTTTCCTCTGTGAAAAGTGTCCCGTACCTTGGTACCAGGGCTTCTGGATTTCCCCTTTTCAGCTTCTCTCCACCCCAGGTACCCCTCCCTCTTTTTCCAGTGAGCAGTTCTGGGAGCTGGAGAAAGGAGGTCATCACTTCTAAGTTATGTAAAGAAAAAGGCTTAGAGTTTCGATTGCTGCACTAGATTAGAGATACTGATTGGGTAATTACGGAGATGAACATCGGTGCTTGCTTTCTTTAAAAATAAAATAAAATACTACCCACCACTCCCATCAAACTTCTAATAACAAACAATCTTCCACTCAAATGTTATGCTTCAGCAGCAGCAAGGTACGGAGGCGACCCTGCCTCTTGGAAGCTCAAGTTTTGGCAAGTTCTCCCAATCACTTACAAGTCCAGTTTGGGCTCTGTGTCTTCTGTTGGAGGATCAGTCGGCTAATGTCCGAGAGGGTCATTACCACAAGCTTGGACATCTAGAAACGAGGCTTTTTCCTTTTCCTTTGGCCACTAAAACTTATGAAACGAAGGCATGTGGAGGGGCCCATGATCTACATAAGTCTGAGGAAATACTCGTCCTATGAACTCACAGATCTTTAAAAGTATATAAGTAAAAAACAACAACAACAACAAACAACAACAAAAACTAAAAAAAAAAAAGAAAGAAAGAAAAAAAAAGTGTAGGTTCCCCACTTCCTAGGCTGGATAAGGCTGGCTTTGTGTCACAGTCGGCGGTGGCAGCAGCCCATATTCCCTCGGATGATCCCTCCCTTCTCCCAGCCCGGCTCTAGGTTTTGGTCCCGGAAAGGTTAAATAGCAGCATGTGTGTAAGTATGAGTATATAAGTATATATGTGTTATTCCTTGGGGGGGGGAGGGGTCGGGAGCCTCTAACAAACCAGGCAACCTCAGTTATGTTGAGGGTCTCCCCACTACCCGCTCCGCCGGGCCAAGGACCTCCTCCATCCTCAGCCCTACCTAGGTCCCCGCATCCACGTCCAGCTCCTTACCTGTAGCGGGGAGAGCAGGACGCACAGCCTGAGAAGCTGGAGGAGGCGGTAGAGGGGCCGCCGTCCGCAGGACCCGGCCATGGCGCGTACCCGCGCCTTTCCCCTCTAGCGCCTTCCCGGTAGTAGGGGTTGTCTCGGGGCCACCCTCGCTGCCCCACCTTAGCTGGAGCTCCCTCCTTTGGTCCTCTTCCCTCCCTCGGCCCTCCCGTCGCCAGCTTCCCAGCTCCCCAGCTCCCCGCTGCCCAGCGGTTTCCTCCGACCGGCTACAGCCACCTGTCCTCCGGGCGGGCGCTGCGGCAGTGCCACCAGTTCACACCCCCTTTCTGCTGAGCCCACCCCCAACCCTCCCACGCTCGCTCCTCCCAGTGGCAGATCGCTTTGCCACCCCCTACTTCCCAGACCCTTATTTTCTGGAAAGGTGGAGATTCCTTGTAGGTGTAGGTGTGGGTAAGGGGGGGAGTGAGTGTAGGAGCAGAAGAGGACTTGATGCTGAGGGGATTGGCTTTGCTTTCAGGAAAGTGAGGAAATTGAGTTTGATTAAAACAAAAACAAAAACAAAAAAGACGGGGCATTAAAAGGTTAGGTGGGGAGAAAAGGGAGGGATCGAGATTTAAAAAAAAAAATTAAAAAAAAAAAAAAAAAAGGAAGTACAGGTTTTGCTTTACTCAATCCTTTTCTTTGTTTGAGCTTTCCTGTTCCCAAATAGTTAGCTCCTAAGTTGACTTTTTAGCGTAATGAGCCTGAACCCACAGGTTTCACATATGCAATGAAAACCCCCTTTAAAAATATTTTTAAAAATAAACCAAACCAAAACATTTCCTGGGTCCTGAAATAAATAGTACAAATGATAATTGCTCCTTTATCTCCTTTTAGGCTCTTGAGTGATTTGCCTAAAAGAGATATTGGAATCTTAAGGTCAGAATTCAAAACCTTAATATCATTGTGTCCGAAGTCAGGACACTAATCTCTGGTTACATAAGTTGTTGGGGAAGTTGAGGGTGGAATGGTGGTGGTCAAGATGGACTTGATCCCTTATCCCCTGGATGAAATTAAGGGTGCCAGAATTTGAGTATTTCATTTGAATATGAAGTGATCTGGAAACGAGGCTGAGATCACAAATTTATTCATAAGTATGGGTTATTTAGGTATTTCCTTTCTGTCCACTCATCTAGTGGAATAAATGGAAGAGATACAAATATTTTAAATGGAGTTAAAGACTCTGCTGTATCAATTGAGTGGATTCTTAGTTTTTAGGAGTGTTTTCACGTTGGGGAATTTTTCTCTCTTCCCCCTGTCATTGGCAAAAACATCTTGCAGCAGAAGTATATGACCAAAAGAGATACGTGCTTCACCTTTTGTGGAGAGAGAGAGAGAAGGAGAGAAAGAGAAGAGGAAGGGGGGAAGAAATAGAGAGAGGAGAAAAGGAGGAGGAGGAGGAGGAGACAAAGACAAATATTAGAGCTGTGATATTACTAATGAGGAGATAGCAGGAGTCTGAGGGAATAAAACGAGGTTTTCCTGTGTTTCTAGGGTAAGGAGGGTTTCTGTCCCTCTAGCTTCTAGCAAAACTAAAATTCCTGGAATGGGCAGTGGGAGAAAAAACAGAACAAAAGACCTGCTCCTCTTTCTCCCTTTTGCCTGACTCACTCACACCAACTTGTCCTTATATTGTTAGGTCTGGGTTTTTTTTTCCCCCAGAGTAGAAGAATGATCACAGTAATGTGACAAAAATTCCCTCTCTTCATGTATTGGGGGTCACTGTGATGTAGAGGTGATATATCACTATAACTCATTGCTTTCATTCCTAAGTTTCCACCAGTGTTTTTCCCATTTAAACAAAATCAGACACAATAATACTATTGATTCTTAAATGTGAACATTAGCCAAATGAGGAGGCAAAAAAGAAGAGAAATTATAGCATTTACTTGATAGAAAGCAAAAGTAACAATAATCAAGGCATTAACTTAACATAAGAGCAGGAATGACCAAAATATAATAACCCACCCATGAAACTGGATCATATTCTCCCACAAATGCCCACAGTGTCTATGGGGAAAAGAGGATGCACACTTTTAGAAACAATAGAGAGGTATGAGAGTAAAGAAACCAATGTGCTCAGAGCAACTCAAACTTGGTTTTTATATAGAATAATCTGCACCATGTGCCATCACCAGGGCAAGACATCTCTGCTATGTGCTTCCTTTATGTTCTTCTTCGTTCTATCACCTGACAAAGCTGTTAAGCTATTTCATTGACAAGCTGTTCCCTCAAACCATGGAATTACCCTAGTTCTCTGGGCAAGCTCCTCAGACCTGCTTTGGAGCTCTGAGGGATTTTTTCTTCTCAAGTTGTAAGTTGTAATGCTGTACAATCTTTCTCTAAACAGCTCTTCAAATAGAAGAGAATTCTATTTTCTTTGATGTACTCTTAGTAAAGCTATTTTGCTTCTACAACTGGTACAGCAGATGCATAGCCTTTCTTTCACCTTCTGTTTCTCTCTCTCAAACAATAGAGAACAGTAAAGGGCAGGACAAGCAAAATGAGATGTTTCCCTCACAAACTACAACTAATACTGGTGGGCAATTCTCTAGCCAAAGCTCTCAGAAAAGCAATACTTCTTTTCCAATAATCATGACTCCCAGCAAAACATGTGCAAAGAAATGCTTTTCAATTCAGCATCTATTAGCTTCTGTCTTGGTTAAGAACCTTCTCTTATTATATCAATTTTCTTCTGTCTCCAACTCCTCCTACCTCTTTCTCTTACTTATCTGGCTATTTTTAAACCTCTCTCTTGGCTTATAATGCTTTAAAACAATGTCTGTCAGAATAGTTCTTTAATTTATGATGTGAAGCTCAAAAAAATCCACCTTTCTATCAGAACTGATTCTAGCAATCCTTTATATGAACTTTCCACAGTCCCCAAAGAGTTGTTTGAGTTATAATTTATCATATGTAGCCTTCAAAATTCTGAACTCAGTATTATGTATATGATAGACCACAATACATTGCAGCCATTTTAAACTCAGTGCTCTGCTCAAGCAGATCTCCTCAACATAGTTATCTGGGGGGCAATATTCTTTTAGAGTTTTAAAACATTCTGTGTCCCTCCTTTAGCATTTTTGTTCAAGAGACTATTTCTCTCAAGCCAATTTTATCATGAATAAACTTTTCTTTTTCTTTCTTTCTTTTCTTCTTTCTTTTTTCTTTCCTTATTTCTTTCTTAGGGTTATTGTGAAGCTCAAATGAGATGATGTGTAGAAAGTGTTTTGTAAACTTTAACTTGCTACATAAATGCTAGCCCTTATTTTTTTCATGGCCTTTCAACAAATAAAATGTCTACCTAGCAAAGGAGTAGGACATACTGAACTGGATATTCTGTAGGCATCTCAAATTCAACATGTTCAAAACAGAACTCATCTTTCCTTCCAAGCCTCCCATATTCCCAACTTTCCTAATATTAATGAGAGCATCACCATCTTCACTTAGGCTCATATAACAATAGCTCACAGAAATTGCACAGAAATTCCTTCCAGGTAAAGCCAGGTTTGTTAAGACCCTGACATTTGATGCCAGGTAAGGCTATAGTTTTACTAAAGAGAACTGAGCATGGGTTAGAAAGACATTTTCATTGTGGCACTTCATGAGAAATACCACAGTTTAGTTCTGGCACATTTACAACATTACTCTCTTCTATTAAAAAAAAAAAAAAATCAGGGACTTAAAACTTCTGCTTGGAAAGCCCCAGAGGTGCAGGCAAGAGATTTGGAAGTACTCTTAGCCTGAAGTAATACCTTCCAAATATCCTAACAAATTATTTTTCAAAAAATCATTCATTTGAATAGACTATTACGCATTAAAAAGAAATACCTTAGAAAAGTTGATGTAAATATTATGATTTTATTCTTTTTCATTTATAGTCCTAATATCAATGATTAAAAGCCTCTTAAAATATTAAAAAGTAAGCCATAAACACCACCAATATGCATCTGAAATAGCACCCTCCTACTAAGTATATGTTTTTTTCCAAGGCACAAAATGTTGAAACATGAATATTATGGAAAAAATGAAATTCTTTGGATATATTTATTATTTTTCTCTACTCAACAACACAGATGTTTTTGTCAAAAAGGGCAGTCTAACCTAGCAGACAGAAAGCTGGCTTTGATGGTAGGAAGATCTGGGTTGCAGTATTGTGTCTGACACACATAGACCATGTGACCCTGCCCAAATCTCCTAAACTTATATATATATATATATATATATAAATGGGGAATATAATGGGAAGAAACTTGAGTCAGGCAGATCCATAGGCAAGCTATTGCAATTGTCCAGGTGTGAGTTGATGAGGGCCTCTGCCAGATGGTCAAAGTATCAGAAGAGAGAAGATAACTTGTTTAAGAGACATTGCAAGGATGAAATTAATAAGTCTTGACGTCAGATTGGATATAGAGTGGAGATGGGGATGAGAGATAGTGAGGAGTTGAAGATGACATCTATGTTGTGAGCTTGGGGACTGGGGGGATGGTTTTGCCCTCTACAGTAACAGAAAATTTAGGAGGGGAAGGGGGTTAGAGAAAAACATAGTGAGTTTACTTTTGGACAAGGAAGATGTCAACTAGACGTCCAGTTTGAGATATCTAAAAGGCAAAGAGATTTGAGGTCAACAGAAAGGATAGATAGATTTTGAGAATCATCAACCTTGAAGTGGAAATTCATCCCATGGGAGTGAAGTAGTATAGAGGGAGAAAAGAAGAGGGCTCAGGATATAAAGAAACCTATGGGACACCTACAATTAGAGGGTATGATCTGGACATGGGCCCAGCAAAGGAGATTGAGAAGCAGTTTGACAATCAGAGCAAAACCAGGAGGGGTGTTCTGAAAACCCAGGGAGTGTCCAGGAGAGGAGGCTCTTCAACAATGTGCAATGCTGCAGAAGGAGCAAGAAACATGAGAGTTGAGAAAAGTCTACTGGATTTAGCAATGAAGAGATTATGTGTAACTTTGGAGAGAGCAACTGGAATTATAAGATTGGGAGCTGGATTATAAGGGGTTGAGAAGTGAGAAAAGAAAAAGCAGAGATACCTATTGCAGATGGCCTTTTTTGAGGAATTTGGTCACAGAGGACAGGAGAGATCTAGGATGATGAATAGAATAGAAGGATCAAGTGAGGATTTTTATTTTTTTCAAGATGAGGAAAATATGGGATTGTTTGTAGGCAGCAGAGAAGGAACCGGAAGGGAAAGAGCCTGAAGACAAGTGATAGAATGCAAATGACAGAAAGGGTGGTATGTTGGAAGAGAGAGGGTGGAATGAGATTGCTCTGCATGTGGAAAGGCGGGCCTTGGTAAGGAGTAAGGCTATGTCTTCAGGTGAGACAGTGAAGGAACAGATAACCTAGATATCATCTGAGTGCTAGGAGATAAGGAAACAGGAATAAGAGGAGCTCACAGAAAATGGCCTTGATTTTTTTTTTTTTTTTTTTTTTTTTTGGTAAAATAAGAGGCAAAATTGAATGGAGAAAGACAGCTATGGTGGGTTTGGGGAGAGATGAAAAGGTTTGGAAGAGCCTCTGTGGAAAGTGGGATAGTGAGTGGATAAGGGAGATAAAGGATGGTCTAGTGGTAGTAAGGGCCCAGTTAAGGGGTTGTGTTACATAATTTTGAAGTGGACCCGTTCAAGAATGTTTGTATGATCTTCTCAACCTATATTTAGTGCATGTATTTAAGAAAGAAGGCAGAATAATTCAAGGTTGAAGCATAGCAGGACAAAATCACACGATAAAGGAAAGAAGAGAAATGGACAACGTAGAATTAAATTGGTTCACCAATAAATCAAGGTGGAGAAAAAGAGATGACAATGGCTAGTGTAGGAGAGATGTCCTGGGAGAGAACTGAGAGGTAGGGGGATTGAAAACTGAAGTATGGAATGAAAGTAGAGTTTGAGAGAAGACAGAAGAAAGGCAACAGACTATGGTCAGATAAGGGATTTCAGAATTCTTATATGTGAATGTGGAACATTTGTGGGTAAAGGTAAGATGAAAGATATGGCCATCTTTGTGTATGGCTGAGATAGAGTGGAGGAGTAGCTAATGAGAAGTGAGTTGGTTGAGGAATTGAGTGATTTAAGTTGTTTGAAGAACAATCAATATGTATATTGAAGTCCACTAATATGAGGGCAGGAGCCAAAAATCATGAGCCAGATCCTAACCTCATTGAAGGAGAGAGCATTCTGGAAATTTATTGACAACAGCTACCAGAATTTTGATTGGGTGGTAGTTATGAGTATGAAACTCAAAGAAAGAGAGGTTATTGAGTGATGTAGATAAGGGGAGAATCTAGAAGTGGCAATGGGAAGCAAAGGTTTCTCCAACCCCCCCACTTCAGTAAGTAAATGAAAGAAGATACAACTAAGCACTGGAAAGCCAGAGACACTTTCTCATCAATGAGAAACCATGTTTCAGTAATAGCTAGAAGATGGATTTAATATGTAAATAGCTTAGAAGAGAAAAGGTTACATAATAATGGAGAGAAGAGTTAAGTATATGTAGGTCATTGGTTGGGAGAAAAGGAAGAAAAGTAACTGTATTTATGGGAGATGCCTAATAGTATACATAACATCCTTCCCAGTAATCACAAAATGAAGTTGGATTTAAATCAAATAGCAACCTATCCATTTTGGGGATTGCACACTCTATGGAATATAGCTGTAACAAATGCATAGTAGGATAGAGCCAAGATGGGAGAGTAAAGGCAGGGACTCACCTGAGCTCTCCCAAATTCCCCTCCAAACAACTTTAAAATAATGCTTCAAAATAAATTCTGGAGTGGCAGATCCAACAAAAGGATGCAATGAAACAAGACAACTTTGCAGCAGAAAAGGTCTACCTTACTAAGGTGAGAGTATAGTACATTTCTGTACAGGCTGTACTAGCATCAGGCTTTGGAGACAACTGAATTGACCCTAGCAGTAGCTTTTAGAACACTAATACGCAGATGGTAAGGAGGTTGGACAAGTAGTCCAAAGGTACCCTTTGCTGGCACTAGTTGCAGTATTGCCCACATAAAGTTCTGGTTTGAAGTTCTGGTGTACAGAGGAGCACTAGAAGGAACAAGAACCCTGATCACAATTCCAGAGTAGAAAAGAGTGATTTTAGACCAGAGAATAGGTCAGGAGAGCAGTAACCACACCTCTCCTTAGATCATATCACCTTAGAAGAAACAAAAACTGATAGATCTCCAGCAACATGAAAAACCTGAAGCTTGGGGCAGTGACCCCTGTACTCTGGGAGCAAATCCCAATTTTAATATGAAGTTAAAAGTCAAGAAATTGGCTGAAGAAATGTGCAAACAATAACCAAAAAAAAACCTGACCATAGAAAGTTACTATGGTTATAGGGAAGATCAAAATACATTCAAAAGAAGGCAATGAAATCAAAGCAACTACATGTAAAGCCTCAAAGAAAAATGAGAATTGGTCTCAGGTTGTAAAAAAAAAAAAAACAAAAAACAAAAAACTCAAAAAGGATGTTTAAAATCAAATGAGTGAAGCAAGAAAAAAATTTTAAAAGAGTCAACAACTTGGTAAAGGATGCACACAAAAATATTGAAGAAAATACACCTTAAAAAAATAAAATGGGCCAAATGGGAGAAAGATGTATAAAAATTCACTAGTGAGAAGAACTCATTTAAAAAAGCAGAATGGCCAAATGGAAAAAAAGAGGTACAAAAATTCACTGAAGAGAATTCCTTAAAAAATAGAACTGACCAAAAACAATTATGTACAAAAACTCACTGAAAAATTCTTTAAAAATTAGAATTAGAAAAATAAATAAGAATTAAAAATCAGTGTAAGCTAGCAATTTTATTAATTTCTAAAAATGAAAGAGTGAAATATCAAGAAACAATAAAAAATCAAAAAATGAAAAAATAGGTGAAAATGTGAGATATTTCAATTGAAAAATAGATCTAGTTTAGATTAGTTAAGAATTATTTGACAACTGAAAGCCATGACCAAAAGAATCTTTTAAGAAATTGTCAGGGAAGGGGCAGCTAGGTAATGCAGTGGATAGAGCACCAGTCCTGAAGTCAGGAAGACCTGAGTTCAAATCTGGTCTCAGACACTCGGACACTTAACACTTCCTTGTGACCCTGGGCAAGAATCTTAACCCCAATTGCCTCAGTAAAAAAAAAAGAAAAGAAAAGAAATTATCAGGGAAAACTGCCCTGGTATTCTAGAATAAGAGGATAAAATAGTGATTTAAAAAACAAACAAACAAACAAACACTAATCTCCCCCTGATATTCCAAAATGAAAACTCAAGGGAATATTACAGTAAAATTTCAGATCTCCTGGGTCAAGGAGAAAATATTGTAAGCAGCCAGAAAGAAACAATTTAAATATCATGGAACTGCAAGTAAGATAACATAAGATATAGGAACTTCTACATTAAAGGCTCAGAAGAATATCATATTCTGGAAGGCAATGGAGTTACGATTACAACTAAGAGTCACCTACTCACTCTATTTTTCCCACTAAAGGAAAATTGATTATAAACGCTTAGGGAGGAAATGGATTTTAATGAACTTGAGGACTTTTAGGTAAAAGCAAGAGCTGAATAGAAATTTTATTTTTAAGTAAAAAAATTCAATAACAAAAAAGGTCAACAAGAAAGAGAAATCATAAGGTTCCAATAAGGTTATGATGATTACATTCATCCTTAAAGCAATGATTTTTTTTATTAAAGCTTTTTATTTTCAAAATATATACATGAATAATTTTTGACATTCACCCCCATAAAACCCTGTGTTCTGATTTTTTTCCCTCTCTTCTCCTATCCCCTTTCCCATTCGGCAAGTGATCCAATATATGTTGAACATGTGCAATTCCTCTATACATATTTCCACAAATATCATGCTGTTCCAGAAAAATCAGATCAAAAAAAAAAATTAGATCAGAGAAAAAAAAATGAGGAAGAAAACAAAATGCAAGCAAACAACAACAAAAAGAGTGAAAGTACTATGTTGTGGTCCACATTCAGTTCCCACAGTCCTTTCTCTGGGTATATATGGTTTTCTTCATCACAAGACCACTGTAACTGATCTGAATCACCTCCTTGTTGATGAGAGCCATGTCCATCAGAATTGATCATCGTATAATCGTGCTGTTGCCCTGTATAACAATCTCCTGGTTCTGCTCATTTCATTTAGCACCAGTTCATGTAAATCTCTCCAGGTCTCTCTGAAATCATCCTGCTGGTCATTTCTTACAGAACAATAATATTCCATAGCATTCATATACCATAACTGAACAATGATATTTTCAATGCCTAAGAACTTTATCATTATTAAGGCAGTTAGAAATCATGTACATAGTCTGAGGGCATGTATGTGAGTTGATTATGATAGGATAATATTTAAAAATAAAGGATGAGAAAGAGGGGTGTACTGGGAAAAGGAGAAAGAGAGAGATAGTATGATGTAAATTTTCTCACAAAAAAGAGATGAAAAAGAACGTTTACAGTGAAGAAGAAAATGGGGGAGGCAATTCTTGAGCCTTATTCTTTCAGAATTGGTTCAAAGAGGAAATAAAGGACACAAAATTGTGTGTCTTTTTTAAAAAAAAATTTTCTATTTTATTCTACATGGAAATAAAGAGGGTAATAAAAAAAGAGGGGAACCTGATAAAAGAGAGGGCAGATTGGGAAAGACAATGGTCAGAAGCAAAATGCTTTTGAGGAGGGACATGGTGAAAGGAGAAAGAGAAAGGGAGAAAGAAAGGAGAAAAGCAGGATGAAAGGTAATACACACTTAGCAAACAAAACTGATATAAATGTGATGAAAGCAGATAGCAGAATGCATTAAAAACCAGAATCCTACAGTATCTTGTTTACAAGAAACATACCTGAAGCAGAGAGAGACACAGAGTAAAAGTAAGAGGCTGGAGTAGAAGCCATTATGTTTCAGCTGAAATGAGAAAAAAAAAAGCCAAGATAGCAGTTATGATCCAACAAAGCAAAAACAAAATGAGATATAATTAAAAGAGATAACCAGGGAAATTACATTTTGCTAAAAGGTACCATAGACAAAGAAGCAATATTAAAGCTAAATAGTATAGCTTCTAAATCTTAAAGGAAAAGTTAAATGTTACAGGAGGAAATAGAGAGTAAAACTATACTAATGGATGACTTCAACTTTCCCTTTAAGAACTGTATAAATCTAATTAAAAACCATAAAACACAAAACAAGAAAAGAGTTAAGGGGATGAATAGAATTTAGGAAAGTTAGATATGATAGATCTCTGGGAAAAATCAAATGGGAATAAGAAAAAATATTCCTTTTTCTCCAAAGTATATGATACTTGCACAAAAATTTACCATATGTTACGGCATAAAATCCTCACAACCAAATGTAGAAAAGCAGAAATATTAAATACAGCCTTTTCAGACCATAATACAATAAAAATTACATTCAAAAAAGGGCCTTGGGAACAGAGATTAAAAATTGATTAAAAACAAAACAATCTAATCTTAAAGAATGACTGAAAAAAGAACAGATCATAGAAAAAAGAAATAATTTCATTAAAGAGAATGACAATGAGACAACATATCAAAATTTGTGGGATACAAACAAAATAATACTCAGGGGAAATTTTATATCTCTAAACACATATCAACAACATAGAGAAAGGTCAGATCAATGAATTGGGCTTGCAACAATAACAACTACAACAACAACAAAAATCATAGAAAAAGAATAAATTAAAAATAATAAAATTGGAAATCCTGAAAATCAAAGGAGAGGCTAATAAAGCTTAAAATAAGAAAACAATTGAACTAATAAACAAAATTAAAAGTTGATTTCATGGGGGAGGGAGGAACAATAAAATAGATAAACCATTTGTTAATTTGGTTAAAAAAAGAAAGAAAATCAAATTACCAGTTTCAAAAATAAAAGGGTGAATTCACCACCAGTGAAGATAAATTAAAAACAAACATTAGAAGTTATTTAACCAAATTGCATGCCAATAAATCTGACCTTAGTAAACCTTAGTAAAAATGGATGAATATTTACAGAAATATAAATTGCCCAGATTAACAGAAGAAGAGATAGAATACTTAAATAAGCCTATCTTAGAAAAAGAAATTGAACAAGCTATCAATCAGCTCCCTAAGAAAAAGTCTCCAGAGCTAGACGGATTAACAAGTGAACTCTACCAAACATTCAAAGAATAATTAATTCCAAATAATATCAACTAATTTGGAAAAAAAAGACAAAGAAGGAATCTGAGCAAATTCCTTTTATAACATAAATATAGTGGAAAAGCAGGAAGTGCAAAAGCAGAGAATGAAAACTATGGGTCAATTTCCCTAATGAATATTGATGTAAAAACTTCAAATAAAATAATAGTTAGGAGAATATGGTAATATATCACAAAGATCATGCACTGTGATCAGGTGGGATTTATCCTAGGAATATAGGGGTAGTTCAATATTAGGAAAACTAAAAGCATAATTGACTATATTGATAACAAAACCAACAAAAATCATATGATTATCTCAATGGATACAAAAAAGGCTTTTGGCAAGCTACAATACTCCTTATTAAAAACATTAGAAAGCATAGAAATAAAGAGAACTTTCCTTAAAATGATAAGTGGTATCTTTGTAAAACCACCAACCAATGTTATCTATAACAGGGATAAGCTAGAAGCCTTCCCAGTAAGATCAAAGGTGAATCAAAGATGCCCATTATTACCATTATCATTCAATATTGCATTGGAAAAGCTAGCTATAGCAATAAGACAAGAAAAAGAAATTAGAATAGGCAATGAGGAATAAAATGGTCACTCTTTGCAAATGATATCATAGTATACTTAGAGAATCTGAGAGAATCAACTAAAAAACTAGTTGGAATAATGAACTTTTTTTTTTTTTTTGTGCTGAGGCAATTGGGAGTAAGTGACTTGCCCAGGGTCACACAGCTAGGGAATGTTAAGTGTCTGAGATCACATTTGAACTCAGGTCCTCCTGACTACAGGGCTGATGCTCTATCCACTGCACCACCTAGCTGCCCCCAGAATAATGAACTTTAGCAAAGTTGAAGGATGTAAAATACGTCCCCATAAGTCATCAGTATTTCCACATATTATCAACAAAGTCCAGCAGCAAGAGATAGAGCAATTCCATTCAGAATAATATATTGGCAATATAACACAAGAACTATTTGAACACCATCTCACATACTTTTTACACATTTAAACAAATGGAAAAATATCAATTGCTCATGGGTAAGCTGAACCAATATAATAAAAATGATAATTCTACCTAAATTAATTTGCTTATTTAGTATCATACTAGTTCATAAAACTAGAAAAAGTAATAAAATTTATTTGGAAGAATAAAAAGTCAATAATGTCAAGGGAATTAAGGGGAAAAATGTCAAGAAAGGTGGCTTATCTGTACCAGCTCTTAAATTATATGGCAAGATGGTAATCATCAAAATTTGGTACTGGCTCAAAAAGAGTGGTGGATTAGTAGAATAGGCTAAGTGTACAAGACACAGTAGTAAATGACTATAGCAATGTAATATTTGATAAATGCAAAGATCTAAATTTTTGGTCCAAGAACTATTTGATAAAAATTGCTGTGAAAACTGTAAAGCAATTTGGAAGAATCAACACCTTATACTTATGTACTCAAAATAAAGTAAAAATAAGTACACAATTTAGACACAAAGGGTGACATAATAATAAGTGAGCAGAACCAGGAGAAAATTGAACATGATAATAGAAATATTGTATGATGATCAACTGTGAATGATTTGGCATTTCTCAGCAGTACAATGATCTAAGACAATTCTAAAGGACTCATGATGAAAAATAGTATCCATTTCCTGAGAAAGAGCTGATGGAGCCTGAATACAGATCAAAGCATACTATTTTTCACTCTTTAAATGTTTTTCTTGTTTATTTTGTCTGTTTTCTTTCACAACATAACTAATGTGGAAATATGTTTTTCATGACTGCATATGTATCACATATCAAATTGCTTTCCTTTTCAGCAAATGAGGAAGGAAAAGAGGGAGAGAATATGAAACTCAAAATAAAAGTCATATGTAATTTAAAAAATGTTATTTTAAAAAGAAAAAATATATATTTATCACAGAGTATCCAAGTCATTTTGCATTTCTGGAAGCCAAGACTACAATGGGGAGGAGAGATGAGTTAGAAGATTATTATAGAGTCCATGTAGTAGAAGATATGCTACTTATTCTTTAAAGAAAAGTTTTGTTATTCTTAACTGGACAAACATGAACTTTTCCATAAACCAAGAGTAAAAAAAAGCAATGCATGTGAAAAGGCAAATCTAATTTCATACATCTTACTTTTTTAAAAAAATGCGTTCTAAATTCAGCATGTTTATTCCAAAAGCTGTCCCATTTGCCCAAGTTTGCTCCTGAAACTCTTTCTGTTTTCTTCAGGGCATTTCAAAAAATTCTTTAGTGTCTTTCTTTGTTTCTCATTCTTGCTCTTTTCCTTTCTCTTCCTTCCTTCCTTCCTTCCTTCCTTCCTTCCTTCCTTCCTTCCTTCCTTCCTTCCTTCCTTCCTTCCTTCCTTCCTTCCTTCCTTCCTTTCTTTCTTCATTCCTTCTTTCCTTTCCCCTCCCTTTGCATTCCTTCTTCCCTTAATTCCTTTCTTTCTTTTCTTTTTTCTTTCCTTCCTTTCTTCTTTCTTCCTTTCTCTTTCTCTCTTTCCCTCCTTTTCTCTCTCACTGCCCTTCTTTCCTTCCTCTCTCTTTCCTTCTTTCCCTCCCTTCTCTCCTTTCTTCCTTCCTCCCTTCTCAACTCCCCCACCTCCTGTTCTATAATCCTCTTTATCCAGTTACATTGCACAGGAGATAAAGCACTGTGCTTGGAATCAATAAGACCTAAATTTAAATTCTGCCTCAGAGACTTGCTACCTTGAGCAAGTTATTGAATCTCTCTTGGCCCTTTCTTTAGTTTTAAAATGAGATGTTTGGACTTGATCTCTTTTAAGGTCCCTTCAGTTAGAAATCTATGCTCCTATGATCCTTTCTTGATCACTTCCCATGTCCATAGTTTTTCAGTTCTGCTCAAATTTATTTATGATGTGACCTTTCTTTCATTTGGAGTTTATTGTAAATTATAAAATTGTAATTGTATGTGCAGTAGTAGCTATGCTAGTTTTATATGAGCAAAGAATTCTGTACTGGGGATTGTCACTGGGAAGGAGAGAATACATCTGATCTCCTTTAAGGGAAGGAATATTTTTCTGAGTTCTCTGATGATCATGGTGGGGAGGAGAGTAGCATTTATATCTTTTTAGTTTTTAAGTCAATTATCTTAATTTCTTAATAAGTGGGTTTTATTACATCTTATGATCCACGGGTCTTGTTGCATTTGAATCCTGAGCTTGAATCATTGGACAGACCTAATTTAGACTTGGTCCAGAACAATGCAAATATTGCTCTAAGTCTAATTTGTGCCAGTCTGCTCTCCAAATTTCCCAGCAGTTTTTTTTTAATGATTAGTGAGTTTTTATCCTAATATTTGAAGTCTTTGAGTTTATAACATTATGCTACTATGTGTATTTGCTTCTGGATGGTGTATTGTTACTTATAATATTAATTCTTATCGGTAGATTTGGCCTTTCTTTCTCCACACTAAGGATATTATTTCTAATAAAATCTGTAATGGTTAATTCACAGTATATTTTTTATTTCTAACAAAAAAAATCCCCCAAACCCCAAACTCACCACAAGACTAACTTGTTATATCTAAGAACATATAGGGAATTACAGTCCTGAAGTGAAATCTTTTTATAGGGATTGTGTTCATCCTGGAAATCCCCATTTTCCTCACTTCTGAATGAATATGTTTATCTTTCAGCATTTAAAAGATAAAAAAGGCTTCATGAACAATCTATTACCTAACATTTGTTTTTTGTCATTGGAGTTTCTCATGGATATCCTTTAAAACATGAATCACATTTTAAAAAGTTCTTCTTTAGGTATGAGAGTGATAGATAGTCATATTAGTGAGATTTATTATTCTTTTGCAGAGAATCCCTTGCCTTATTTAGACGGTAAGCGCCATGAAGGCAGGGATACCGACTTAATTAAACTTTGTTTTTTCCCTCCTCTCTCCAACCTGAGCACCAAATTCCTGGTGGAGAAAGTATTTAATGAACATCAAAAAATGAATGGACCTGATGAAAAATATAAAAACCTGTACGCTATATGATACAAAAATATTATTTAAAAAGCTATATAATATAAAAAACTGTAAGCTACATTATCTTTCTTAACATGAAATCTAGCTAATAAACATAAATATGTTTACTACTCACTCTGTTAAGTCAATGCCATTCAAATATGCAGGGGACCATTTATTCAACAAAGAGGAAGAGAGATGCTGTAGATAAAAGGAGACAGGAAAAACTGCTTCTGACATTTAGAGTTGCAGAATAGTTGTTGATCTGCATTGATAATGGGAGTTCCTGACCTAAATCAAATTCAAAACTGCTTAAACACAAGGTATTATGTAAAGTTTTGGGGAGACAAAAATGAAAAAAAATTCCATTGGTGGCTTATTGATATGTACATTTAAAAAAACCAAAATCCAAGGTAGAATGTAATAGAGTAAGAAAATTTTAGAAAAAAAATTAAGGGTGGAGAAATTGCAAACAGCTTCTCCCCATCCCCATTCTCTCTGTCTCTGTCTCTGTCTCTGTCTGTCTCTGCTGCCTCTGTCTCTCTTCCCCCCTCACTCTTCCTCTCTCTCTCTTTTCCTCTCTTCCTTCTTCTTCTCCTCTCTCTCACTCACTCTCACTCCTCTTTCTTCTTTCTTCTTCTCTCTTTTTTCTTCTTTCTCTCTCTTCTTCTCTCTCACTCTCTCCTCTTTCTTCTTTTTTCTTCTCTCTTCTTCTTCTTCTTCTTCTTCTTCTTCTTCTCTCTCTCTCTTTCTCTCTCCCCTCTCTCTTCTCCCCTCTCTTCCTCTCTCTCTTCCCCCTCTCTTCTTCTCTCTCTCTCTGTCTCTCTCTTCCTCCCCTCTTCCTCACTCTCTTCCCCATCTCTTTCTCTGTCTCTCTCCCCCCATCTATCTGTCTCTTCTCCCCCTATTCCTCTCTCTCTTCCTTTCTCTCCTCCTCCTCTTCCTCTTCTCTCTCTGTCTCTGTCTCTGTCTCTTCCCTCTCCTCTTCCTTTCTCTCCTTCTCTCTCTTCCTCTCTCTCTTCCCTTCTCCCCCCTCTCTGAAAGGGAATAAAAGAATGCCTCCTGGAAGATGATTAGAAAATAATGGGTTTACAGTAGTCCAACGGCCTCATTTGACAGATTGGGAAACAAATACCCAGAGAGGTGAAGGTTAAACCAATAGTAAAGATGCAAAATCACTATGTGAGTACTGTCTCCTGCCCTCTTAGGTAGCTTTAAGGAAAAGAAGTACAGAAGATAGAGAGTGCATTTCAGGCATAAGAGACAGCTTGAACAGACGCAGAGGTAGTCCAGTATAACCTACAGCAGGTTTAGAGAACAGCAAATTTTCTACTCTATCTGCAATACAGTGTTTACAAAGAGAAATAAATACAGACTTCAGATCACATGAAAGATAAAAAGCTGTTAGCTAAACTTCAAGTTACATGAACTTGTCTCTTTTACTATGAAATCTAACTGATAAACATAAAGAGATTCATTACTCACCCTTGCTAAAGTTTCCCCTTCTATATTTCATTCTCTTACAGAAAAGTTTTTAAACAAATGTAAGACACTAGATATCATCAAAAAATTCAACAATTACTCAATGTTTATTCCACAGACAGACAGCAAATTATGATAGCTTGTTATGAGACTTTAGATACACAAGGACATTAGCATCATGCTTACTTCGGTAGATAAAAATATCTCTCCATTTTTGTTTTATCATAGTTTTGATTCTGACGTCAAACATATATATATATATATATATACATCAGAACATAAAAGAGTATTGTATATGACCCCATTAATCTCTAATTCATACTACTTGGGTTTTTTTGGAAAAATAATGTATGTAATAAATTTTACATTATTTTCAAGACTCTGGTGCTTGCCCATGCTTCCTTGTGAATATTCCTTCTTTTTTTCTCCTACGTATTTAAAAAATATTGCAATGTCCCTTTTTTGTTTGGCATTACTATTGCTGATCATTCTCTCTCCTCAAAAATCTCTTCATTCCTCTCACCATTAAAGACTGAAAGAATGAACAAATTTAAAAAAAAAACACCTTTGTAACAAATAGAGGGAAGCAAAACAAGTCTACAGAGTAATTATCTCCCTCCCCTCCCCTAATGTATCTCTTTCTACATCTGGAATCCATTATCTTTCTGCCTCTCTGTAGATGTAGGATGTAGAAAATGCTTCATCATCTGTCCTCTGGAGACATGCTTGGTTAGTATCATTGATCAGAATTCTGAACTGTTTCAAAGTTGTTTTTCTTTACTATTTTTTTTTTTCATAAATGATTCTGGTTCTTCTCATTTCCTTTTACATCAGTTCACATTACCTAAGATTTTCTGAAATTGTCTTTTTTGTCATTTCTTATGTTGAGTAAAATTCCATTACATTCATATCAATAAATCAATCAAGAAACATTTATTAAGTGCCAACTATGTGCCAGGCATTGCACTAAGCACTGGAGATACAAAAGGAGACAGTTTTGCCTTCAAGGAGCTTATAGTCTAATGAGGCAGCAGAGAACATACAAACAAATATGTACAAATAAGTTATGTATTAGATAAATAGGATATAATTAACAGAGGGAAAGCACTGGAATTAAGAGAAATTGAGATAAAGGTGAGAATTTAATTGAGAAGGGAGAGAAGTCAGTAGGAGGAGCTGAAGAGGGAGAATATTCCAGGTAGGGAACAATCAGAAAATGCCCAGAGCAGAGAGATGGAGTGTCTTGTACCTGGAATATCCAGGAGGCCAGAGTCACTAAATGGAAAAGTACATGTGTGGGAATAGGATATAAGAAGACTGGAAGGTAGGAGTGGGGATAAGTTACAAAGTGGGGAGGGGGTTGTATTTGCATCTGAATTCAAAAGCCATAGGAGTTTTTTGGGATGGTAATGGTGGTGGTAGTGGTAATAGAAGGAAAAACAATTGGACCTGTGCTTTAGGAAAAGCACATTCATACACCACATTACCACATACTATATATACACATTAATTTTCTACAATTGTTGTTTAGCCATTCCTCAATTGATGGACGCTTCCTTAGTTTCTAGTTTGTCATTTTTTTCTCTCCTCTCCCCCAACTTTTTAATCTTCCTTTTAGGATAAGAAAGCTTTATTTTAAAATATTATTCTTCCTGTTAACTACTCTTCCTTTATTTTTGCTTATTTTTAATTTGGTTTTAATGTATTTTCTACATCAAATTGTGTGTGGGGGTTCAATCCTATTTTGTACATTTCAATTAAGAGAGAAGATTATCTTAAGCTATAACTCCCCTCCTCCCTGTTTCTTCACATTTGATTATTTTTCTTTTCAGTAGGCTCAATTTTGTATAGCCTGTGATTCATGCCTGGCATATTTGTATAATTTTTTATTATTGATAGGAAAAAATGATTACTCAATATTCTGTGCCAGATGGAGAGAGAGTTGGTGAGAATTTAAGAGAGGAAAGATCATCCTTTTTTTTTTTTTGGAATATTCTTTTTTTTAATTTTTTTTATTTTATTTGCATAACATATGTGTGGGTAATTCTTCAACAATAACCCTTACATAGCTTCCGTTACAAATTTTTCCCCCCAACTCCCCACCCCTCCCCTAGATGGCTGGATATCCACTACATGTTAATTATGTTAAATTATTGGCAAATTGAATATATGTATACATATTTCCAAACTTATCATTGTTGTGCAAGAAAAATCTTAAAAGATCATCCTTTTTGCTTCCAATTTTTAGAAGGACACACTCACTCTCAGACTTTCAAGGAGAGTCCCCCAAGGAGAGACAATGACTTTGGAAGGAAGCAGATGTAAAAAGGAATTAATACTTCATCATGTCCATAATTTCCACTTTTCTGATTTCTGTTTGTTATCAGCTTGGAAAAATGGGTTAACTCACTGTCCACTATTTGTGATAGTCTTTATGTAACTAGTATTTGGTGGAATGGAATTAAGCCTTTAGATAAAACTGGGGTGGGGTGTTCATTCCACATTAAGGGATAGTGACCAAAAAAGTGGCTTGAACCTAAAAATATTTTCTTCTACACTAGCAACATTAAAGGGAAAGATATTTAATCTCTTCCTTCTTCCTTTCTACATTAAATGCATTCCTTTTATTTCTCTCTTTCTTTCTCTTCTTTTATAACCTTGGAACAGAACCAATTCACCCAAGATCTCTGTTTTTCTTATTTAACTGCCACAATATCCTTTGAACCTCTTAAGATTTTTCAAAAGAAACTTGTTTTTTCTTCCTCTAATATAATGTTAGTACTACATTATCATGTGCATTTTCCAGATGCTCAAATTTACCTTCTTAGTGTTTTTAAGTTCTTCTTCTAATATACCTTCTTCTTCCTCCTTCTCCTCTTCTATCTCATTCTCTTTCTCTTCTTCCTCCTCTTCCCTTTTTCTCTTTTTCTTTTCCTCTCCTCCTCCTTTTCTCTTTCTCCTCTCCTCTTCCTGTTGCCTATTCCTCTTCCTTCTCTTCTTTCTCTTCTTCTTTCTTCTCCTTTCCCTCTCTTCTTCCCTCTCCTCTTCTTCCTCCTCCCTCTTTTCCTTCCTTTCCTTCTCCTCCTCTTCTTCCTCCCTCTTCTACTTCCATTTAAAAGTTTCTAATCAGCTCTGGTCTTTTCATTAGAATGCTTTAAAGTTCTCTACTCCACTAAAGAGCCATTCTGTTTCCTGTAAGCTCTAGCCCTGGAGTGTCTCCCTCCCTCTACTTTGGGCATTCATTTACACTTTATTCCATTTATTTTTCTGATATTGGGCTATTTTAAATAATCTATTTTTATTCTGTTTACAAAATT
>JAJPUD010000213.1:137793-170337 GCA_023553655.1 Myrmecobius fasciatus | reverse complement strand
GTCTCTCCAGGCCTCTCTGAAATCATCTTGCTGGTCATTTCTTACAGAACAATAATATTCCATAATTATTATTCCTATCTTCAAAAGTGTTATCTTTCAAAAAATTTATTCAGGTTCTTTAATTTTTGTTTATTTTTTGTTTGAGGTGCTGAGTTCTAAAAGATGTATTTAGATTCCCTAATCACTATTGTTTTAATTTCTATTTTTCCCTGAAATTCTATTAGCTTTTCCTTTAAGCATTTAGATACTAATATATTGCAAGATTACATATTCAGTATTGATAATGGTTCATTGTCTATTGGAGTGTTTAAGCACAATGAAGTTTTTCCCTGCTTATCTCTAATTTGTCTATTTTTACTGTTATTTTATATAAAATGGTTGCTACCCCTGTAGGGTCTTCTCTGGCTTGGGCATTTCTGTGAAGTAAGATGTTGATGACCTTAAACTTTTGTGAAAGTACTGTTTACTAGTGAGGCAATGCCACCAATCAAAAAGGCAGATAATTAGGGAAAAGCCAGCTACTTTTGGGAAGTAGCCCCTGATACTTCTAATAAAAGAATGATAAAGCTCCAAAAGGCAATTGGGACTTATATTACTTTCAAATGAACTTATATCTTCTGAGTGTTGCCAGCAGTAGCAATAGCTAAATTCCCTGGTAGGAGATGTTAATATCAAGTTAACCTATAGAAGATGAGAAGTAGGGAAGACACAGTGTTTACTAGTTGTTTACCAGCATCCGCTGACTGAAGAGTAGACCACTATTTTGAATTAAATGATGGAGAAAATCCAGTCAATCATCTTCAGAACTCAGACTTAATTAAAGGCTTTCTTTTCTCAATTTTATTTCAACTAGGATGGTTAAGGAAGAAATAGGTTTCTCCAAGCCATTTTACCAACTCTAATCCTGCTGCTGTCACCAGATAGATAAGAAGGAACAGAAACAAGATAATGGGATCACAATTTTCAACCTCAATTTGTTTTTTTTTAATAAATTATTTATTTTTATTTTCTGCAAAACACAAAAACATCTACTTTATCCCTGTTTCATTAATGGAAAGAGATGTCATATTAATGAATACATTTGGCTTTTCTTTCAAATCTTATTTTAATCATTTAGTGGTTTTCTCATCTTTTGTATTTATTTATACAATGATTTGTAAATGTACTTATTTTTACTTCCTTTTTTACTTTTCAGAAAGGTTAATATTTTTGCATTCTATTGTTGAAATACAAAAAATTGTACACAGATGCATGCACACATGTACAAATCATTTTCTATTTTATGGAAAAGTTTGCCCCATTCAAGCTCACTGAAGGCTAATTTGTGTTTCCCTCTCTCCCTGAGTATTTCCCTGTATTCTTGTACTTTTCTCTCTCTTTGTCCCCACCCCACCTTTACAAAAATAAGAAAGTGTTGAAGGAGGAGTTTGTTTAGCATTATTAATAATGTACAGTTGAAGTAATCTGTTTCTAGTCTGCTATCACTTTTCTTTTTCCTTTTGCACTGCTCTTGATCACAAGTTTGGCCCACCCTCCCTTCTTCTCTCCCTCCCTCTGTTCCTTCATTTCTTCCTTCTTCCCTTCTTCTCTCCCTCCCTTTCTTGCTCCCTCCCTCCCTTCCTTCTTCCCTTCCTCCCTTTCTTCCTTCCTTCTTTTCTTCCTCCCTCCCTCCCTGCCTCCTTTCCTTCCTTCCTTCCTTTCTTTCTTCCTCCCTCCTTTCCTTCTTCCCTCCCTCCCTTCTTTCCTTTCTTCCTTTTAAACTGCTCCTAACCCTGTTTTGTTTTTGTTTTTGCTTGTGACTGTTTCCTCAACTTATCTGTACTCTTTTGCTTTTCCCTTTTCCATGTTTTTGTGGATTAGTACCCCTTTCTGTCTCTGTCTCTCTCTTTCTCTTTTTGTCTCTCTGTCTCCGTCTCTCTGTATCTCTCTTTTTCTCTCTCTCTTTGTCTCTCTGTCTCTGTTTCTCTCTTTGTTTCTCTGTCTCTGTCTCTTTGCCTGTCTCTGTCTCTCTCTCACTCTGTATCTCTGTCTCTGTCTCTGTTTCTGTGTGTGTGAAACCTGGACAGATTATCAGTGCCATGCCTGGAAATGGAATCACTTCCATTTGAATTCTTTTAGGAAGAGTCTGAAGATCAGCTGGCAGGATGAGATACTAGCCACTGATCTCTTTTCTCAAACTAAGCTGTCAAGCATTCCAATTCTGCTACAGTGCACAACTTGGTTGGGTTGGCCACATTGTTCAAATGTCAAATGTATGCTTGCCAAAGAAAGGTGATCAGAAAAAGTGATTCAAGGATACTCTCAAGGTGTCCCTTAAGAACTTTAAAATTGATTGTATGATATAAGAGATACTGGCACATAGAAGGTGCTATGCTCTATAAGCAAAGCAGAACTGAATTAGCTCAAAGGAAACATGAAATATGCAAAATTAGAGAAGTTACCCCAAATGTTCACATGGACTATTTGTGCCCAACCTGTGGCAGAGCATTCTGAATTCATATTTGTCTGATCAGCCATAGTTAGACACACTGTAACTCGACTCTGAACATAGTAATGCTATTCTTGTTGTCTTTGAAAACAAAGGACAAGAGCATCCACTTCTAAACTCTCTTCAGGCTAGAATTATATCTCTCTGTTCCCTAAGTATTGGTGGTTTAGAGATGGCATGAATTTTTGAGTTTCAAAAGCAATCAACCATACTAGCTTTCATGGTTACTATCTCTTAAGTGAAATAGCAATCCCAAACTTATACTCAGTGATGTGATGTTTAACAATTGGCTCTCCAAAAGTGTGAGGTTTAACAACTGGTTCTCCCCAAAAATATACTTTTAAATTTAATCCTCATTATTAAGATTTTCCCAAACACTTTCTTAAATCTAGATAATTAATTGGTAAAGTCATGATTTATAGCATTTATCAACATCCAATATGTAAATGCTAAACTTTTAAAGAATCAGTTCTTGGGAGTTACTTCAGGACACCCCTGTATATACTCACAGTTTTTACTCCTTATCAAATAGTAGTTCAACAAAAAGACCAAAACAAATAGTGAATGGCAAAGAAACCCATATATCCAAGCAGCTATCAACACAAATTGGGGGAAATCCTAGAGTTTAAAATATGTTGGGAAATACATAATGAGAAAGCTCTTTAGATAAATGAGATGGATCAGCTCAAACAAGAAAGAAGCCCTTATCTCACTCAAGGACAAATTTCCAAATTTTGGGGTGGGGCAGGGGAGTCAGAAAGTGGGGTGATGAGCTAGGGTAAACTTGAAGTTGGGGACATGTTGAAATGCTGCCTTCCCAGTGTCTTTTTCTTCCCCTAGGGTTTTTTCCCAGGTGAGATTCCAGGACCATGTTTATCTCTCTTTTGATTGAATGAAGAATGTCTCTTGCCTCCAAAGCTTTTGCATTCACCTGGGCATGAAGTGTCAAGTCACTTGAGTCATCATTCTTTCCACCAAATTAGGAGTCACACCTAAGCAGCAATCCACAAAATATGACCCAGGCTTGGGTTACACAGGGGAAAGAACACTGAACTGGGAGTCATAAATCCTGAAATTACCACTTACTCGTTATGTGTTTTGAAATAATATAGTCAACCTTTCTCAGTCTGTTTTATCTTCTGTAAAATGAGGATAATTCTGATATTAAAGGATTGTTGTAAGGACCAGATGAGTTAATGTTAGAGTCCTTTATGACCACGTAACTGATAAATGTGCTGCCATGATTATTTAAATAATGTTTTTTGGGGGAGAAAAAACTATTATATCTTTAGCAATATGGTATCAATGAACTTAAGATTCTATGTAATCTATATCTATGGCCACAAAATCATAAGTCATTTGATCCCCACAACAATGTTAGGAGGTAGGTCTTATTATTATTCTAATTTTACAGAAGCAAAAATCAAGTGACTTGTCCAAGGTGCTTGAAGTCTGGTTTAGACTTAGGTCTTCCTGAATACAAGTGCCACCTTGCTGGGTCCATGTGACTATGTGACATTGAGTAAATAATTTAATATTTTTGGCCTCTAGTTTCCTCATCTCTAAAATGAGAAAAGAAGCCTTATGAGTGTATATTTGTCTAATTTTTTAAAGTCATTAAATAAAATAAAACAAAATGTCAGACTTTTGATATATTACCACTAGAGATCAGATGTGTATCTGCTGGGAAATCATTTTATTGATTTTTATTTTATTTTTTAGTTCCTTTTTTTGATTTACTCATAGCTAGTTGGGAAAATGAAATATGTAATGTGGAAGGTAGGAGAATGTGATAAATATAACTTCTTGTAGGAAATTAGTAATTGTCTGATAAGACTTTGAGAGTTTACATATTTGAAAACATGGCAAAAGTTTCCAAATTTCTATCATGAACGTTTCACTCTATAATTTTTTGTTGTTCAGTTCTTTCAGTCATGTCCAACTCTTTGTGACTTCATATGAGGTTTTCTTGGCAAAGATACTGGAGTGGTTTGCCATTTCTCTCTCCAGCTTATTTTACAGATGAGGAAACTGAGGTAAATGGTGTTAATGATCTGTCTCCATATCTAATAAGTGATTTTTTAAAAGTCACATTTGAACTCAGATCTACCTGACTCCAGGCCTGGGGTCTGTTGAGGCAGTACCCCTTTTCAGTTACCCCGGTTCTTAACCTCCATGCCAGACTCAACTAGCTTTTTACTCTCTTCACAAATCCCAGTTACCAAATCTTGTCATTTCTATCTCAACAGCATTTCTTGCATTCATTCCTTTCTTTCTACTTACAGAACTACTATCCTTGATCAGGTCTTCATCACCTTAATACTACACTATGGCAACAGCTTTCTCTCTCCCATTCCAATGCATCCTCCACACAGACACCAAAGTGATGTTTGTAATGTCCAAGTCTGCCCACGTATCTCTACCTTGCAAACTAACACACCCTAGTGGCTTCCTCTTGCTTCTAGCATCATATATACTCCCTGTCTGGCATCTAAAGCCTCCCACTTCTGATCCCTTCCTACCTCTACAATCTTCTTAAAAATTGTTCTCTGCTACATACTCCATAATGTCCCTATCCTAGCTTATTTGTCATTCCTCCCCCATGATGCTATATCTCCCATACCCAGAGTTTACACAGGCTACTTCCTTCCCCTCAATGCTCTCTAACATTTGGAATCCTTAATTTCCTCCATATAATAATATTCAACATTTGCATAGTGCTTTAAGGCTTGGAAAACAGTTTATAAATATTACCTGACTTTATCCTCATAACAACCCTGGAAGAGAGGTGCTGTTATAATTCACATTTTACAGATTTAGAAACAGAAGCATGCAGATTAAATGATTTATTCAGAGTCACATAGCTAGGAAATATCTGAAACTAGATTTGCCCTCAGTTCTTGCTCAGAGTGGAAACACTGGGTCACTGAGATGCATTTTCAAGAGTTAAGACTTTTTGAAGGAAAGCTTCCCTAATCCAACTTGATGATCTTTCCATCCAACTTTACTGCACATATGCTTTTGTTAAGGATTTATGGGTAATTGCTATTTCCTTCTCTCTCTCTAAATTTATAATCTCCTGAAGAGAAGTGATTATTTGACTTTTTTTCTTTTTATTCATAGTGTTTTGCCTAATGCCTAGCATACCATAAGCACTTAATAAATGCTTGTTGAATGATTTCCTTTTCATTAAGATAATTTGCCAAAGTACTCATATGAACTACTATAACTTGAAAAAGCATAAAGAAAATGGCATGACATTGTTTTCCTTCTTAGGTTGTTTTTTTCTTCTTCTCTTTCTAGATCTGATGTTTCTTGTGCAGTAAGATAACTGTATAGATATGTATACATGTATTGTATTTGTCATATAATTTATCCTATCTAGCATGTATTAGATTACCTGTCATCTAGGGGTGGGGGGTGGGGGGAAGGAAAGGAAAAGCTTGGGAAAAAAAAAGTTTTTTTGCAAAGGTCAATGTTGAAAGGTCACTCATATGTTTTGTAAATAAAAAGCTTTATAAAAAAAAAGAAAATGGCATGAAATATTCTTATGAAGAATTGTCTCAATTTTTGGAATGGAAATTTCACACTGAATGAGTTAGGGATCATAATCTCTCAGGAGTAAGACTTGGACAAATCTAGGGAAATCAGGTTAGTTATACATTAAAAACCACTCATAAATAAACTCACACACCAGGCTTTCTATTAATTCTTAATAAATTATTTTAGGACATGATTAGGACTTTGGGCAGGAGAAAATGTTTTCTAAGCCTGATTTTGTTTTTTGAGGCAGCCAGTGACACAGTGGATAGAGAGCTGGGCTTGCTGTTAAAAAGAACCACATTCAAATCTAGTCTCAGACCCTGAGTAAATCATGTAATCTGCTTCAGTTTCCACAACTGTAAAATGGTGGTTGTGGGGATAATAGTACCTATCTTACAGGATTGTTGTGAGGATCAATTGAGATATTATACTTGTGAGATACTATTGAGTATAGTGTCTGGCACATTGTAAGAGTTATTTTTGCTTTGGTTCCTAAAGAAAGCTAAACCCCATTTACACCTTGTGTAGTTGTTATTTAATCCTGTCTGATTTTTCATGACCCCACTATAGGATTTTCTTAGCAAAGATACTGAAGTAATTTGCCATTTCCTTATATAGTTCATTTTATAGATGAGAAAAACGAGGCAAACAGGATTAAGTCTTTCCTAGGGTCATACAGCTTGTAAGTGTCTGAGGCCACATCAGGAAGATGAGCCTTCTTGACTCCAGGCCAGACCCTGGTATTAAGGAACTGCAAAATGAGACTTACAGATGTAAAACATCTAGTATCAACCAAAAGCCTCATATGACTATTAGGCTCAAAGGAGATAGTGTCCATGCTTTGCAAACTTTAAATCACCTCATTAAGACCAGTAATTAATAAGCACAAATGTAATGCATACAATTTGATAACTACTCTTTTCTCTAAACAGGAATTTAGGTCTTCAACTATAGCATGTGAAATATCATCTGAAGAAGCTGACTGGTTAAACCTTTAAAACAAAGTACATTATTCATTTTGGAAAAAGAGGCCATTTGTGGGTACAGGGGACAACAAAGCTGCTTAGCTGGGCAGAGAGCAAGTAAGAACAGTAGACTATAGTTTAAAATACAGAATAGGGCAGCTAGGTTGCGCAGTGGTTAGAGCACCAGCCCTGAAGTCAGGAGGACCTGAGTTCAAATCTGGTCTCAGACACTTCCTAGCTGTGTGACCCTGGGCAAGTCACTTAACCCCAATTGCCTCAGCAAAAAGCAAAAAAAAAAAAAAAAATACAGAATAGTATGAGACTGTGGAGAGTTTTGAGTATCAGATGCAAGAGTGAACCCTTGAATTCTGAACAGAGAAGAGGCTGGACCACAGTTGTACACATGGAAGGTAAGCCCATGAGTAATGGGAAGGATGGATTTAAGAAGTAGCAATGTAAGGTTAGAAAGACCTAAAGGGGTGTTAACACTGTAACTAAAGCAGGTGACACTGAAGGCTTACACTCAGGTACTGACAGTGGAAAAAGAGAGGAAAGATGTTAGAGGTAACTGAAGAAGTCAAACTGACAGTGGTTTGTGGAAATATGGATATCAAATATAGGTAACAATTTAGGAATGTTACAAACTCAACCCAACCTATCCACAGGAGTTTAAAAAAATTCATTCATAAAGCAGAAACAAAATCAAAATATTAAAAACTAAAAAATGTACCGAGATGGAATTTTTTTTTCTGGAAAGAGTTATTTTTCAAAATTGTTAAAGCTAACTGAAATTAAATGAAGTGACATTTGTAAATGAAGAGATTCTAAATGCCAGCACTAGATGTGACATTGGGCAAGCCATTTAATCCAAGTCTTAGTTTCCTTGTAATTAAAATTGAAATATTAATTAATTCCTTGTAATTAAAATTAAAATACCTCCCCTGGTTATTGTGAGGATCAAATGCAAAAGATAACATTTGTAAAATGTTTTGCTCAGAGCACTACATAAAATCAGAGTCATCATATAAATACTTAATTTGTAAATTTCCAAAGCAGCCTTCAACTTTGAGATATTTACAAGAGGACTGTGTCGTTACAGGAGGGGCAGGATTCTTCAAATGAATATTGAAGCTATCAATAGTCATTAGCATTATCTAGATGTCCTCATTTTTATTGATTTGGAATTTTAATACACTCCAAGGAATAGATCATGAAAAAAAAATCAAAACCTTTCCAGGAGATAACCAAAGGGCTATCCAAATAACACTAGAAGTTGGCTAAAACTTCATTAGCCTTTGATTTGGTTAGGGTACAATGCACATTTCCGTCTATCTTCTTCTGCCTTCCCTTTTTTATGACTCTTAATATTCTAAAATTTAGCCCTACCAGAAAAAAATAAAAGATTAACTTATAACTGGAGTGTTAGGAAGTAAGGTCTTCATTTCAGGTCTGTGACTTTGCCATCACTTCCATTTAACCTCTGCTTTCCTCATCACCTTGTGTCCTTTTAGAAAGAAATTTCTTAATGTTCTTATTGTTCTAAGGTATTTGAAAAGCAAATTTCTTCAAACCTGGTTTTCTTTCTAAAAATATTTTGAATGCTTTCTTACTGAATATCCATCTTTTTTCATTAATAGTTGGATTTGCAGCATTCACTTTGGATTGCATCATGAGTGCCACTGCTGTTTGGAACACAGTTTCTTTACCTCTTGTGCTTTCTGGTGGGTACAGAAGTATCATATATTATTTGAATATTCCTTCATTTATATTTAAAGTCTTTCTTGATTGCCTGCAGAATTTGTTGTCAATGGAATTGTTCATTTTGTCCATTTACTGTCTTGGAGTTTGTACCATAGGGTATTTTTCCTACAAGTGATATCTGGATTCTTTTGATTGGCATTTTGTTTTCTGTGTTCAGAAGTTTCACGTAATGTTCTTTTATTATTTTCTGATTATTATTATCATGGGTTTTTCTTTTTTGACTAGTCATGTTTTTTTGGGGAGCCCTTAGTTTGTCTTTATTTATTCTCTCTTCAAGATCAATATATTTTTGTTGGCAGATCACACTTTCCTTTAATGTTTTTTTTTTCCTTCTCTTTTCCAGATTGTTCTTCACTTGTGTTTATTTACATTCCTAATCAGTTATTCTGGATTTTATTTCTTTGATGATACAGTTACCGTGGATTCAAGTTCTTCTATTCTGAAAATTATTTCTGCTTTTGCAATTTTAATTTTTAACCATTAAACCACATGCTACTATGGCTGGTTCCACATTCTTCATGCTCCATGGGGTCCTCTACCTCATCAGATATCAATTAATTTTTCTTTGTCTTACAATATTTATTTGTAGAGGTTTGAATTGCTTTCCATAGTCTGGAGAGATTTCCTTCTATGATGAATTTTTTCTGCTGGTTTATCTGCTTATGCTATCTTCTGAATTTTCTTCCTCTTGATATTTTTGGTAATTTCAATTTTCCTATCCCCTTATTTTACTTCATTGCTCATTTTCTGACTCTCACCATTTATGGTGCTTTCCATGAGAACTGGATCTTAAAACTCCTATCATTTTTTTTTCCTGCTGGGAAATTCAGTTTACCAGCCTAGATCTCTGTTGCCCAAGTGACTTCTGACGGAACAGAACTGGTCCTAGAATGATGCTGGGCTCCTTTCTCAAGTTTAGCAGAGCACTACACAGTTCTGCTCCCCCCTCTCATCCCTCATGTGTCCTGCCTTAGTATCATCTGTTCCTTCATTGCCTGGCTAAGTTGTTATAGCATAAAGTACCATTTCTCCTTGCTGCTATGGCAGACTGAGCAAATTTCTGCTATTTGGACTTCTGAAGCACTGGGAGTAGAAAAAGGATTGGAGTGTAGAGTTGAGCTCTGCTACAATAATGTGGGTTATCCCTGCTGCTGGGATGGAGTACTGAGTGAATATTAGGGATTAGGGATTCTTCCCTGTTGTTAGTACATCAGAATTTCTGCCCAGTTTGGATTGTTGTTGTTCTAGATCATGGAGACAGATGAAATTACTTTAACTCTGGCATATAATTGATATTTATTGAATATAAATATTCTACTGAATATAAAAGTTCTATTGAATTAACTTGATATAAAAGAAATCTGCCTCAGAGGTCTAACAATTCTTTAAGAGCAAATCACATACCGAATGGTGAGTATTTATAAAGGAAAGATAAAGTATTAATAGACTTGCAGGCTTCTGCCTCTAACTTGAAGTTTATGACAATCAAGGCCTACCTGGGACAAGGATAAATGACTTATATTTCATTGCCTTAAATGTTTAACAAATGGTTCTCTGGGGGAAAAATTATGTAGACACACTTTCAAGATTAATCTGCATTATTAACATTTCCCCCATCAATTTCTTAAGTCTAGGGAAACAAAATGATAAATCAAGCCCTGGTTTGTAGGAATTTGCCAATTTCCAAGGTGTAACTGCTAGAACTGAAAATTTAACAATGGTTTGAGCTGGAGTCAGCATACCCCTCATTATATACACAGTAGATCTAGTAGAAGGCAAGTATAGATAGGGGAAAAAGGCCTGAGGTCTTAGCCCCAGCTCAACTTCTAAGGCCTGTCATTCATTTTTGGTTTAATTGTATGAGATGAATTTATCTCTAACATCCATTCTAGACTTCAAACTATTATTGAAATGATTTGAGATTCCTTTTCTTGTGTGAAATGAGGGGTAGTTGGAAAGCAGAGAATGGACTGATGACTTTTAGGGTCTGGTTCTACTATAAAGTTATTATCCTATGTGGTGCAAAAGTTGATCAGTGGATTAGAATTTTAATATCACCTTACACTTGCATAGCATCTTATACGTTCTATAAATTCTTTCATTTTCTTAACTACTTCCTCATTTTATTCTAAGTCCTGTGAAAAGGATATATTCTCATTTTACTGAGGAGGAAACTGATCTACAGAAATATGTAGGGCAAAAATTATATTATATGATGATTATATAAATGATAAAGGGATCCCTTTGCACATAAACATTTGTTATTATGGCCCTTTAAATGCATGGACCTATTAAATATATATTTTACAGATTAACTATCTGAAAGAAAGAAAAAACTTAAGTCCAAAGAGACATTGCTATCATTAACTAAAAATCAAGCAGCTCTGAAATATAAGTCAATAAGAAAATGATTTATGAGAATTCATGGATATGCGATAAAATAGGAACACTTCTTGTATGATATGAAATTCACCTGAACTATTCTCAGATTTCCTAAAAATGTATTTCCAAGGTTGAAAATGCAAAACTTGTTTGGCCAAAGAATCTATTTTAAGTTAGTGGCTGACACAGATTTTCCCAAAGCAGATGGCCTTGTGATTATTACAGGAATCTGCTGTTATCTAGCTATATATATATATATATAGCTTTCTTGAACATAACCACTTACACATTTGGAAGATAAACAAAAAGTATTTAATAGTTTCAATATGCAACAAAATAGGTTTATAGACAAAAGGAATGGATTAAATAAGTTATGTAACGTAATAAACTTGCTTAAGAATTCCACTTGTACAATACAAAATGTCTGGAAATCAGAATGCTAATCAAGTATACTCCTTTAGTGAAATTTTAAAAAAAGAATTAGAACTTACACTTGTACATTTGTGGGAATAATATTTAGATGATATAAAAACAAGTATTTTTAAGGAATCTTTAGAGAAGAGCAAAGTTTCTTTACAGCTCTCTGTGTTTGTATAGGTCAGAAACTCAATAAATTGAGGTGACATTTCTGTGGAGGACATCCAAGGGGATATTTTTTTAGATGTTTTAGGGAGTATGTGAGATTAAGTTTGTATTCTAGGCATTATTTTTTCAACATGCATGAATAAATAACACAAAATACAACCAAAATCAACCAAATTTCATTTAGCAGATTAGAGGTTTGGTTCAACTTGAGGACTGGATTAGAATCCTGATTCCACAGTATACTTGGGATGAAATGACCAACAGAACTGCTTTACTTGGTATGCAAGTACTAAACAACTATAATTATTTAGTTAATATGTACAAATTGGTTATTTTGGCTAATAACACCTCTGTCCTTTGTAACTATAACTAAATTCAGCTTAATGTTTTTAAAGAAATCTAGAGAAGTTAAGTAACAGCAACACAAAAAAGAACATTAAAGCAGTACTACACCAGAAACTAGCTATTTCAAATGAAAATCATGTATACAAACATGCTTATAAGAAAACATTTTCTGCTTTAAAAGTTGGAACTTCACTGACCAATTTGTAATGTTCTAAGGCTTCATTTTTTTCTATTATAAAAGCTCTTAATACATGCATGTTATACACAGAATTTATAGTAAACCAGTTTGTGCTGCAGTTTTTTATAAATAATAGCAAGTCCTGATGAAAGTACTCAGCAATCAATTCATTAAACTCAAACAAGTTCATTATCTAAAGAAAGTCTTTAAATCTGTAATAATCACAAAGAGGCCTTCTGAGAATTCAAGAGCCATCAAAAGGCACAAAACAATGCATGTTGATTTTCCATACTTGGACAAACAAAATAGTCAAATTGATTATGAATTGGGTGATTCTTGTTACCAATGTCAACATGAAAAGTGCTTTGATATTACTAAAAACACTGCATTATTATTAGGATACTAGATGTAGTATGATACTGAGTTTGTGCTGGGGATATGGGTTGGCTTATTAATTCAATTTAATGTGCAGATGCCAATGGGACATTCATCAAAGATTTCTATGAATTACAAAACAAAACAAAACAAACCCAAAAAATGAAGGGGGAAGGTAAGTGGCATAGTGGATAGCCAAGAATCAGGCCCAGTTCAAAAGTGTCAAGACTTTTGACACTTGTGCGACCCTGAGCAAGTCACTTAACCCCCATTACCTAAAAAAAAAAAAAAAAACACCACCAACAAAAATCAAATGAAGGTCCAGAATAGCACATGAATGTGCAATTGAATGGTATACAAAATTTTTTTTGAGACTGTTTTGGAAACTAATGCTGCTCATGCTACACACATCTATAACTTTTTCACTAGTCTTACTGTTTTGCTCTGTATTGTGAAGGTGATCCTGGGTTCACAAGGTTATTCCAACAGAGAATAAAACCTGGCAAATCCTACCAAGCTAAAAGTTAAATTATAGGCTAAGCAACAGACTTTATCTGTTATCTGAGAACAAGACTAGTTGTTTGCTGAGATGTTGGCCTGTGAATGATTTCTTTCCCCTGTAGCAACTCATGAAGACCACTTACTAAAGCAAAGATGGATTGTGATGACCTTTGAAAGGAATGCTTAATCCAGTGAAACTACAGATCTTTCAAATTTTTAAAAAGTTTTGTGTATAATAAATATTCCTTTGTTGTAAGATTTTTGCCTTTTGCTATTTAAATAATATAAAGATGTAGAATTCTCTTGAAATAAATTACACTGTCAATACCTGCTGGTCTTCTAGATTTTGAGTTTCTTTAACCTGGTTTATTTTGCAACACTCTATTTATCTTGTCTATCACTAAGGCAGCTAGTGGCACAGTAAACTGAGTGCTGATCATAAAGTGAGGAAGAATGGAAATTTAAATACAGCCTCTTTGGGCACATAACTTGGGCAAATCATTTAAAACTTTTCTGCCTTCCTCAACTGTAAAAGGGAGATAATAATAGCACCTATCTCCCAGGATAGTTGTAAAGACCGAATATTTGTTAAGTGCCTGTTACAAAGTTGGAACTACACAAATGTTAGCAGTAATTATTCTTGTTATTATTTCCAACATAGAATGTAGTAGTGGAAAGCATGTTGGATCCGAAATCAGAGAAAATGGGTTTGAATCTCAGTTCTGCCACTTACTAGCTTCGTAACGGGGGCAAATTACTTAAAAATCTCTGGGCCTCGGTTTCTTCATTTATATAAAGAGAGGGTTGGTATTTCTAAATTTATGATCCTATGAACAACAGGTTTATTTCAGAATAGAAATGGCAAATTTATTGCTAATTCCAATAGAACCTTGTTACTGTTTTCCCTACTTACTCTTAAATAGGCAGTTTTATTATTTTTTTTAAAAATTCTGTTTTTAACATAAAATGGCAATTACATGTGAAATTAAAACTTAAAGAAAAGTATCTGAATTGACATATTTCATTGGCTTGTGCCATGTTACCTGGCATTGATCAAGTTTCAGTTTAGTTCAAAAGACAGACACCAATCCAAAAATTTAGAAACAAAAGTACTGCATTTTGTTTCTAAATTTTTGGATTGGTGTCTGTCTTTTGAACTAAACTGAAACTTGATCAATTAATTAAAAACATTTTAGTTAAAGTAGAAATATAGCCTGTTCATTACATGTGTTCATTTTTGGCACATATATACATTTGGCACAAATAAATATTTTATATTTTTCTTTAATTATTTCTGAAATTTCTGAATGTTATTCTTACAATAACACATTCCCCTTTTATGGGGAAAGCAAGGAGGTAGTTTACATAAAGTTTCCAAACTGAGGCAAAGTTTTGGTATGTTTTTGTCTTTTGCATCAGTTTGGAGATAATACTGCAGAAATTCTAAATAGAAAAAAATTACAAATCAAGTATGCAAAACCTTTTATTTATAATAGATCAACATATTTGACATGAAAGGTAGCCACTTTTAATTTCTCAGCAATGCCTAGAACCCAACAGTTCCCAGGAAGATTAATTATTGAACAATTATTTCACTGGATATGAGAAATGGAAAATTTGCCTATGGTGAATTTTTCACATGGTCAAGTATGATGTGTAACAAACCATCTTGCACATGAAATGAGTGTTTTCCAACTGTTCTAAATGTGTTAAAACATTTTCTACCACACAAAAATCAGCTATGTGCATTAATTGTGTTTGATTTGGAATTTCTTTTAGTTATTAAAATATCACACATCTTTCAAAAAATCCTTACAACTCCCTCCCAGGCCAATCAAACTCTACTTTCCACTCAGCATGTCATCTATCCCCAACCACGAGTTACAAAAGCACAGATTGTAAAGTTCCAGTAGAATTGCACACCAACTTACGACTGATTACATGCAAAGGGTATTAAAAAAACAAAAATAAAAAATTAGACAGAATTGCAATGAAGAATGAAGAGCAATGAAGGAACTATCCAATAATAGCAATAACTTGGCCAAGTCAATTTTTACAAAAAAACAAACAAACAAAAAAACCCTTTCTCCCAAAGTGCAAATTTTCAGTATTTTTTTTGAAGGAGAGAGGGGCAGTGTACTATTTGGAATTAAAAGATATTCTCCAAAAATATTAAGAGGTTAATATCTTGAAGAAAACATCACTTGAACATTAGATTCTTAATTTAAACAAAATTTTTTTTGAAATATTCTGACTTGGGATATAGTAGACAACTATTATTTCATCTCAACTTCAAATGAATCTATTTCATGCATTTAAATTTATCACACACCAGTTGTAAATTCACCTTGGCTACTGGACAATGTAAAAGTATACCAATTAATTCCTTCATTCCTCTATGCTTATCTCCTCAAAAAATTGATTATGTGTAGTGTTGGAAGAGTTTGGTATAGCACTAAAAGAGTATACATAAAAGCTCTGAAATGCTGAAAGTTTTTTTCATTATCTATGTACTGTAGGATTTGGAACTCTAGTTCACCACAGCATTCTAAGGAAATGCTGAATGAATGGAGTGCAGGACACTTCCTACAAGAGACACAAACTTAATTCCAAAAGGCACAGAGTAATGCTGGTGGCTCTTTCTAGTCAGTTTAGAAATAATAAAAAGTTTGCATTATTCTTTCATAATTTAAATACATAAGTAATTTCCACTTTTATTACTTCATAACAATGACTTCAAATTTACATTATTTTAAGTACCACTGTAATAGCTCAGTGTATAATACAGATATTTGCCGATATCCCTTCAGAAAATAAAAAAAATACATTTCACTATATAAAAAAATTATGCTAAAAGACAAGAACACAGAACAGTGACTTCATACAGTCAATTTGCTATCAACCACAGTTATAACCCCAAAATTAACAGATACACAGCAATAATCAAAAGCAGTGCAAATATCTTTGGAGGTTAGAATAAAATCATACTGCAAGAACATAAACAGAAGAAATAAAAAGGCAAGTACTTCAAGTACAAGGAACCAGTCTGCTTGAGGTCCATTTTAGTGTTTGTTTACTGGGAATTTTCTTTCTTCTTTTATTTCTTCCTCTGAAACACATTGGCCAACATGGCACCAGATGTTGTCAACTGTCCCATTTTGTTCAAAAACTTGGTCTTTGTGTCTTCACTTACTAAACTTGCAGCAATTGACATGGAGCTAGGAAAAAAAAGTTGTAATATTTCATGTAAAAAACTGAAAAATGATACTTTTTTTGCATTTTTCAACAACATATCTTATGACAATCTACCACAGGAGCTTGTACATAATGTATTCAATAAGCACTGATTGAGTGACTAATAAGTTGAATTTTTCTCAAAAGTATTTTTGTAATAAAGTTGCTGCCTCCCCCCCCCCAAAAAAAAGAGAAGTTTAAGAACAATTAGTTTTAAAAGCTGGTATATGATTGCTGTGTTTTACATGTCTATGTATATACTTTGTATTTATAGAGCACTTTTTCTTGTATTGTAATAGTATAAGAAGTACTACTACTATTGCTACTATTACTACTACTATTACAGCTATGTCTACAACTACTAGTACTGCTAACACTATTATTACTACTACTACCGTTACTACTATTATGACTATGACTACTACTACATTACATGCAACATAATCTTAGAAAGGATAATAAAAGAAAAAAAAAGAGTAGAGTCAAAAGTTCAGGACTATTCTCCTATTCTTGTGAATTCAAAGCAAAATAACATTATTTGTTTCATGGACAGACTGTTTTAGAGGCTAATATTTAGTTTTATAAATTTTACAGATGCAGTTTTGAAAAGCCCAGAAAAGCAATACACATCTAAAACTACTGAAAACAATCAAACAGTAATATTTCTACCATTACAAGATTACATATTGAATAACTGAGTAGCATATGCCAGTGGTATATATGTATTTCAGATTCCGGCCATAAAATCGTCCTTCAAGCTCTTGTCACTAAAGACTTCTGAACATAAGGAATGATTTTGGAGAGAGCTTTTTTTTCCTCAAATGAACTAATTCAGTCTAATTTTCTAAAACAACATTATATAGTAATTCTTAATCTATGGTCAGCTTGTAGAAAGACGTAACACTTATCACAGCAATCAAATGAGTCAGTTGGTTAACAAGCAATTTCTCTAGGTCTTGCTTTATAAATCCAAATTGATTAAGTGGCAACTCACAAAATAAAAGGTCATCTGACACTGTAGTCCCTAAAAGGAAAACTTCTAAGAGGAAAATAGCAATATAATAGGTAAGTGATTATTTCCTACTAGCCTAACATTTTTATATCTTAAAATTTTTTCCATCCTTTCTTCTTAACAATGGTTAAGAATAAAATTACCTTACTAAATAGCTTTTTTTAAGGAATGTTTTTTTAAACTCTATGATATATATATATATATATAATTTTAAAAAATCTTAATGTTTTGCTAAAATTTCTAAGAAATTATCATTAAGCAGACAAAGCATCTCCTCTTGTGTACTAAAGGCATTATATTGCATTTTTTGAAATGAGAGGTAAGGATTTTTGCCAAAATAACTATTTTACACCGTTGTATGCTTTTAAAAAGTCAGTTTTATAAACACCAAGTCCCCAAAATATCTGAATTACATGGAAAATTTTAAAATCGAGTTTCAGAATTCTATTTAATTAGGTATTTATTTAGTGAAGTTGAGAATTTCTCCCTTTCTTTAATTCTCAAACATTAACTTGTGAACACTTAAAGCAACATATTACATAATTCCCAACTTTTCCCTTCAAAGAAAGAATTTTCTAATGCTGTTTATAAAAAAACAGAACTGTAAAAAAAAAGGGAAGGTTACATTAAGGAAGCAATCTTGGGAAGTTACAAAAGCATTTCTCTTTTTTCAATATTGCATTTAAAATATTCTAAATGAAATCTAACTTTAAGAAGGATGTGAATGTGAACAGTAATTTATTTTTGTATATAGAATGAACAGGAAGGATGTTTTTTACATCTCTCAACTACTGCAAACTCATCATTTTTTCATTAAGTTTTTCCCTTGAATTTATTCCAAAATGCATTATAATTTTAATTAATAAACCCAAAATGGCAAAAGTCTTTCCAAATCTTAACAATTTGTAAAACAAAAAAACCCTGATTTTATTAGTAAGATGATAAAAGCAGTCTCTGATATTAACAATCTGATAACTAGATATCTACTAAGTTGTTTTTTTGCTAAATGAAAAAAAAAAACAACCTTTATGTAATATAATGATTTAACCAAATAATAGAAGTTTAAGCAGGATTCTTACATCAATAATAATTCAGTTAGAAAATGACATATTCTAAATATAGTTTTATAATAAATTGATTTTAATAGTTACTACCCAAAGTTTTTCTAATAGGTATTATTCGTTTCAGTCACGTCCTACCCCTCCTACCTCATTTGGCATTTTCTTGGCAAAGTTAACTAGAGCATTTTTCTATTTCCTTCTCCAGATCATTTTAGAGATGAGTTAACTGAGGCAAATAGGGTTAAATGACTTGCCCAGGATCACCTAACCATTAAGCCTCTGAAGCTGAATTTGAACTCAGATCCTCCTGACAGGCCAGGCACTCTATCCACTGATGCAATATATAATATTACATTATAAATAAGTTGTGCTTTTGTAGTTTTTCTTCACTAACTCTTCTCTTTGTGCTAACAGCAGCTTCAAAACAAATAAAATACAGCATCAAGTCACCATCCTTTCAGTATTAAAGTGGCCTCATATAATTAACTCATAAAATTAAACTTTTTTTTAGACTAAACTCTTGTTTTCCAATTAGCTGACTGCAAAGTAAAACAGAGAAGACACTGCTAATATCCTGCACTAAATTTTGATGCATAAAATGAATTAATTCAAAGGACTGGACAGTTATCCTAGCCCTACTTACCCAGGAGCCTCTTGTACAGTCTTGTTCTCTACCTTTTGTTCACATTCCTTTATCATGGAACTTAAAATAACCTGATGAAAGAGAAAGACCTATTATTAACGGAATATCACATCCATATCAATACACTCTCTTTCCCTTCTTTTTGTCCAGGCCTGTGATTTCAATAGTGTAGGGAAACTACTTGAATCAAGAAAAATGTACAATTCATAGTCTAAGACATGGTAGGGTGCAATGCGAAGTTGCCAAGAATTAGAGTCACAACTGGAAATGAATCTAGATCTTTGTGGGACTTGAGACAATTCTCTATCACTGTCTCAATATGAATACTGGAGAGGTCTGAAAGCCATGTCCAGATGACAAATTGTTGGGTATATCAGGTAGGCGATTCCTGTATGAGTTGGACTAGAGAACTAAGGATTTAGGGTTATCTGGTACTTTTCTCCATGTTCAAAATACTAATATTTATCAAAATGAGTATCAGTATTAGACAAATGCTTAGAAATAATAGACCAGGCTGAAGAGGGCAGTGCTCTGGGATTTGTGCTGATCCACCTGCAAGGAGTTCTTTTTAAAGCTGAGTGACCTCTGCAGGTCCCTAGCTCATTTTAATTGCTGGAGGAAAACAACACAAGCACAATGACTCAACTTTTTGAAAGTCAGTCAGGTGCAGCTGCTACTACAGCTTTGAGATTGAACATTTAAGTACTTCAAAAGAGTAGCAGATGACCCTGATTGGGGGAGAGGGGGCACATTAGTTAGTAGGACTTTAAATGTGAGAGCTCCTAATGACCTGAAATGGACATGGTTCTGGAAGTCTCTTAAATAGAAAAATGAATTAAGTAAAAAGAACTGTAACCCTAGAAGCTATTTAGCAGATACTCTAATTGAATTAGGATATATCTCTAGAGAGCTGTAAATACAGGTGATGACGACTGAGATAAAGCATTTCTATTGAAATATTAAGGAAAAGAATTGTTTTACAATGTCATAAGGTAGAAGACAGTTTTAACATAAGAGACAGAATAGTCTTAGTAAGGCAGTAATCTTATAGATGAATATCAGAGGACTTTGAACTTATGTATACTCAACAGTACCCTTGTCCCAATATTGCCATCAGACAAGAGTATGATGGGCCAAAGTTTCACAAGATATCAGAATTGTATGAGCTGGCCATTGGGCAGGGACTCAGTGACTCTGCTCAAGAAGTTACAAGAAGCAGTCACTTCTGACTGGTCATAACCATAGCAAGATAAATGAGGTGGGCTGAGAATAGTACGGCTTAGATATGGGCTTTGAGGGAAAGGTGATTAGAAGTTAGGCTGCCCTAAAATGACAATGGGAGGTTACTCAAAGCAAAAAAAAAAAAAAAAAAAAAAATCAAGGCTGGAACACTTCATATATCCTAAAGTGAGGGAGCTGAGAATCTGATGCTGAAGCTTAGTTGGTAATTTTTTTCTACTCACTAGACCTTTTTGCTTAAGAAATTTTTATGTGATACCAGATACATAAAATAGGTACACAAATGAAACGTTTACTTAGTAAAAAATTATAATTTTGCAGTTATGAGTCCCCATATGGGGTCATGACCTATAATTTAAGAAGGGGGGGTGTATAGCATAAAGAGAAAAAAGCCAGAGAATCAGTGACCCTGAATACAAGATAAAAAGATCTAAATAACAAAAGTAACAGAAAAATCAAAACCATAGCATACAATTATACAAACTAATGGAGAAGATCTCAAAAATCAGAAGGAAAAATGATCAAAAACAGAAAAAAGATGCTAAAGCATGAATAGGAAATATTACACTATCAAGAAAAGTAAACCATTAGTGCCTTAAAGAGAGAATCCTAAGGACTCATGAGATCATGGAACATGACTACCCATCATCCATTTAAATAACAACTTACCTGCATCTCCACCTCTATCTGATTCTCCAGTTGATGATGATCTTTCTTTTTAAATTTCAACTAGCACTTTTTTTTTTTTTTTTTGCAATCTTAAAATGTACTTAGTGTATGATACTGTGTATCATAGTAATCTGACTTTGGACCACAGTTCTTCCCCTCCACATTCCAAAAAAACAGTAAACACTACAAGATCTTAGCTAATATTTGTATTTCCCCTAACACTTAGTATGAAGTTCTGCACAAAGCAAATGCTATGCAAATGTGTTAAATTAATAAAAAAATCAAAACATGTTATGCATTATATATTTTTTTAAAATTTATTAAAATAATCTGCTGTCATACTTAATTTTTATTCCATTAATCTAGAATCTACAATCATAAAAACAATGCCTCTGTCTCTTCTGTTAAATACTACCTAAGTCAATTTGGAAAATACTGGGGCATTCAGATTCAAATCCTAGCTTAGTACCTGTGTAAACTTGGGCAAATTCATTTAATCAAACCAGGTCAGTGCCTTTTTGTAAAATGAAGGAATTTCAGATAAAGCAACTAGATTAAATGATGACTATTTTTAGAAATATTGAGTTTGAAAGCTTAGATAATTCTAAACAAGTGAAAGCGTGTAGCAAGAGTTGGGAAAGTGTAACCCAGGCGATAGTAGCAATGGAAATTATAGATTATATGGGGGCACATGATCTTAACCCTTTTTACATCATGGAACCTTCTGCCAGTCTCATGATATCTAAAAATCTCTTAGAATAATTTTTCAATAGATTAAAAAAAAAAGTTTACTGATTCCAACTTAAGAACCCTTATGAAAGTCAAAACCTTAAGAAAGACCCCTTTCATGAGGGAGAACAAAAAAATCAAATCAGAAACTTAAAATACCACATTATTACAAAATCCAAGGAAGGGAATGGTTTCAAGAATGGGGGTGGGGGTGGGGGAGGGAAGGGACCTCAATAGGATGAAATGCCAAATAAAGAATGTAGACTGGGAAAAAGCTTTTGGCTTTGATGATACTATTGGTACTTCATTAGAAATTACTTGGTAGAAACCAAGATTAAGGGCCAAATGGTGGTTAAAGAAAAACAGAGATTGGCACATCTTATGGATTAACAAATATGTTAATTAAACTAAAATAGAAATCCTCACAGAACTTATTTAAGTGCCTTGGATATAGTTATGTAATAATTGTACATACTTTTAATTGAAAAGAAAAAAGTAAAGAGGGCAATGGCTTCAAGGAAGTAGTCACATTATGGAAAGCTATTTTAAGGCTCTGACCTTATTTTTCTTTCCAGCTTCAGACCAACTTTAACTGTAGCTCTATTCTTTCTATTTTTATGGAACCATGCCATGCTTCCTATATTGCTTATCTTTTACTTCCATCTTTTTTATACATATTTATTAAAAGTAGTTGCTGAGATCTTTATGTTTCTACACTGGTCCTTTCAGAAAACTTCCCTTTTCTCTTTTTATCAATATTGTTTGTGTTTCTGGAATTTCATTCTTAAGATCTTTCCATCTTTTCTAAGTTAACTGCCCTTAAAGGATAACTTTAGCCCATGGGAACTCGTATAGCCCTCCTCTGAAATCTGCTTTCTTAATATCTGAGGCACATGACAGACTCTGCTAGGCTTTCTTCTCTACCACAACAAATTCTGGGGGAAGAGTCTTCACTCCCCTGTCCTCCCAGGTGCCAACCATATTCATACCTGAAACTAGTTCTTCACTGTTGATAGGAACTAGAGGCAGAAAGGAATTTCCCTTTATTATTTCCTCTACCTTTTTAAAGAGGAAACTGACATTAAAGCAAATCAAGACATTATCATCTCCTTGTACTGGCAGAGAACATTCAAGCAGATGTTCTATTAACCCTGCTTCCTTCTCAATAAAATGAAGGAGGTGGACTAGATGACTTCTATATCTAGGATCCAAAGCCCTGTTCATTACACATCAGGGTTAGAGATGAGGGGGGCCAGGCAGATAGGACAGGGCAGGGCAGTTTGGGACTATAGGGTATTCCAGAAAGAACAGATAAAATCCTGGGCAGGAATCAAAAAAAAAAAAAAAAAAAAATCGAGAAGACACAAACAAAACAGAAAAATATGAAGGAGCTGAAAGGCCAGAGTTACAATAAAGACAATAAGTAAATTCATTGAGAAAAAAGGTAAGTAAACAAGGTTGTGGTTAGGGGAATGAAATTCAGGGTTTGAGATCTTAGAAATAGAACAGTTAGAGATGATGATGATGTCCAGATTGGTCCTATCTGCCTATCCCTTTCAACTTTAAATGAGTACAATTTATATGATAGGATTTTAAACAAAATCTAACCTTATACAATGATTTTGAAATATCTGAAAACATATCTAACTTCATAAATAAATCTGTAGCACTAAAATGAACTATAATTTTTAAAAATAGAGAAAAGTAATCAAGGTTCATTCCCAATAAGATCAGGAGTGAAACAAGGCTGCCCATTGTCACCATTACTATTTAATATTGTATTAGAAATGTTAGCTTTGGCAATAAGAGAAGAAAAAGAGATAAAAGGAATTAGAGTAGGTAATGAAGAAACCAAATTATCACTCTTTGCAGATGACATGATGGTATAGAGAACCCTAGAGACGCAACTAAAAAACTACTAGAAACAATTCACAACTTTAGCAAAGTTGCAGGATTTAAAATAAATCCACATAAATCATCAGCATTTTTATATATTACCAACAAAGTTCAGCAGCAAGAGATACAAAAAGAGGGGCAGCTAGGTGGCACAGTGGATAGAGTACCAGCCCTGAAGTTAGGAGGACCTAAGTTCAAATCTGGTCTCAGACACTTATCATTCCCTAGCTGTGTGACCCTGGGAAAGTCACTTAACCTCAATTGCCAAAGCAAAAAAAAAAAAAAAAAAAAGAGATACAAAAAGAAATTCCATTCAAAATAACGGATGATAGCATAAAATATTTGGGAATCTATCTGCCAAGAAAAAGTCAGAAACTATACGAACTGAACTACAAAACACTTTCCACGCAAATAAAATCAGACGTAGTCAATTGGAAAAACATTAAGTGCTCATGGGTAGGCAGAGAGAATATAATAAAAATGACAATACTACCCAAACTAATCTACTTATTTAGTGCCATACCAATTAAACTCCCAGGAAATTATTTTACAGATCTAGAAAAAATAGTAGCAAAGTTCATTTGGAAGAACAAAAGGTCAAGAATTTCAAGGGAATTAATGAAAAAAAAAAGACAGATGAAGGTGGCCTTGCTGTACCAGATCTAAAACTATATTATAAAGCAGCGGTCATCAAAATCATTTGGTACTGGCTGAGAAATAGAGCAGTCGATCAGTGGCACAGGATAGGATATCAGGACAATCTAGGCAATAACTTTAGCAATTTAGTGTTTGATAAACCCAAAGACCTCAGCTTTTGGGATAAGTACTCACTATTCAGCAAAAACTGCCGGGAAAATTGGAAACTAGTGTGGAAGAAATTAAGGCTGGACCCACACCTAACACCGCACACCAAGATAAGATCTAAATGGGTTCATGACCTAGATATAAAGAGTGATATTATAACCAAATTAGAGGAACATAGGATAGTTTACCTCTCAGACCTGTGGAGATGGAATAAATTTATGTCCAAAGAAGATCTGGAACTCTTAACTGAACACCAGATAGATAATTTTGATTATATTAAGTTAAAAAGTTCCTGTACAAACAAAACTAATGCAGACAAGATTAGGAGGGAAGCATCAAATTGGGAAATCATCTTTACATTTAAGGATTCTGATAAAAGTCTCATCTCTAAGATATATAGAGAATTGTCTAATATTTATAAGAATTCAAGCCATTCTCCAATTGATAAATGGTCAAAGGACCATTCTGGAGAGCAATTTGGAGCTATGCTCAAAAAGTTATCAAACTGTACATACCCTTTGACCCAGAAGTGTTTCTATTGGGCTTATATCCCAAAGAAATCATAAAAGAAGGAAAGGGACCCACATATGCAAGAATGTTTGTGGCAGCCTTTTTTGTAGTGGCTAGAAACTGGAAACTGAATGGATGCCCATCAATTGGAGAGTGGCTGAATAAATTATGGTATATGAATGTTATGGAATATTATTGCTCTGTAAGAAATGACCAGCAGGACGATTTCAGAGAGGCCCGGAGAGACTTGCATGGACTGATGCCGAGTGAAGTGAGCAGAACCAGGAGATCATTATACACGGCAACAATAATACTATATGAGTATCAGTTCTGATGGACATGACTCTCTTCAACAATGAAAAGCTTCAAACCAGTTCCAATTGTTCGGTGAAGAGAGCCATATACTCCCAGAGAGAAGGATGTGAAATGTGGACCACAACATAACATTTTCATGTTCTCTATTGATGTCTGCTTGCATTGTATTTCCTTTATTGGATTATTCTTTCTTATAGACGATTTCTCCTGCACAAAAATGATGTGTGGAAATAACTATACATATATTCAATTTCTTAAGTATTCTAACATAATTAACATGTAGTCGATATCCTGCCATCTAGGGGAGGGGTGGGGAGTAGGGAGGAAAAATTTGTAATAGAAAGCTTTGTAAGGGTTAATGTTGAGGAATTACCCATACATATGTTTTGCAAATAAAAAGTATTAAAAAAAAAAAAAAAAGAAAAGTAATCAAGGTTCTAGGCACAACTGGGGATGTCTGCTTGAGGAAAACAAAAAAGTAAACCCAGCACATATATACATTAACAATGCCCATCAATGTTCACTGATGCTCACCTCATGCTCTGGTGAGAGATGTTCCATATCATTCCTTAAACACCTTAGTCCTGGTAAAAAGTGATTAACCATTAAATCTTCTGAAATAACTATAGAGAGAAGATGGTTAAGGAATTAAAGCAAACTGATATGGTTTTTCCAAATTCAGCAAGATGGGAAAAGTATATCTTTAAAATTGTTTTTTTTTAAATTTTTTATACATTTTCTTTTACTTTGGGTTTATGTTTGCCTATTTTCAATTCTCACTTTTTGACAATATTTCACTTCAAGAGAAGAAAATAATTTGTTAAATAAAAACAAAAATAGCCTATATTTACATAAATTGAACTGGGCAAACTGAACTAAATGAGTACCACAAGTCTGAAAAATTGTTTTTGAATAATTATGGAGAAAACAAGTAAAAGCAAATTACAAAGAATGTCAATGGGGAAAAATACATTATTTAAATTTCCTATGGATATGTGCATGGACATTGTTTAATCCATACTACCTCACTTGCAATTACTCATTAATGACTTTTCTGGAAATTAAACTCCTTTACTGTTAATTTGAAATATTTAAAACAAAAACTTGATAGAATCATACAATTCCACTCAACAAAATGCTTATGAAGCATTTCCTTTGTACAAGACTGATTTTATGGAGTACAAAATATTCACTGAATCTTGAAGCTAATTTATTCAAATCTATAAATGAAAAAGGATCTTTCTCCAGAATATTTAACAAATCATTATTCGTTTACAGTTCCTATGAAGATGGGGATTTAAGGCAGCCCCAAGTATGTTTAGGGTTTCTAATTGTTAGGAATCTTTTCTCTTCACATCAAGCTGAAATCTGTCTCTCAAAAACCTGTTGTTACTAAATCTAACATGCTCCTATACATGACTATCCTTCAAATATTTCAAAAACTCTCCTTTGTCCTCCAATGTGCTCCTTCCAGCACCCTACATTTATTAAATGATACTCATATGATATAGGTTCTAGTCTACTTAAAATCATGGTTATACTCTTTTGAACGTGTTCTTAGATTCCAAAAATATGGTCTGAATGGGTTTTCCTGATATGGTCTGACCACTGCTAGTTCAGTGGGACCAAAAATGTCTTTAATTTGGATATTACTAGACTTTTATGTAACTAAATCTAAAGCTGCTTTAGTTTTGTTTTTTCTTTTTAAAAAAACCTTATTTATATATCATTTTTCTTTCTGATTCTACTTCTCTCCTTATTTTTGTTTTGAGAAATGGCTGCTGACAAAAGCAATTTAAAAATTCAGTAAGGTAGCATGTGAACAAAATCTTGTTATTTGTATTTTTGTGTTTGTATTACTTGTATTATTATAGTATTAATAAATTAGCTTTTAAAGAAATCAGGTAAAAATGTTATTAAGTTTCATATTAAGTTTCTGAGTTAACTATAAAATTCAACCTAAATAGAAGACCGTACTCATCCCTGAGAAAATTCATGTTAGTTTTGGCTCATTATTATGTCTTTTTAAATTTTTTCAAATTTTGATTTTGCCTTTCAATGTAATAGTTCTCCATCCAAGCATTATGGTGTTTTCAAATCTTATGAGCATGTCATTTGTCATATTAAAATCTGTTGGAAAAAACACTTAACAGGAATAGGATGGTGTCACGTGACTTAGTACAAAGGATCTTACTTCTTATTAACATGAATTTCTTAATCAAGAGTCAGTGAGTATAGTTCCCTAACTATGAAAGCACCAAACTAAATCACAAGAAACCCAATTCTCTACCCTGGAATCCTTTTCCTACTTACCTTTAATCTTTTACTTTTCCTAACCTGCTACTGCTCAATCCTAACTCTTACTTTTTGTTTCTTAATGAGTTTTTAATTGAAAAGGAAGGGGGAGGAAGAAAATTGATTGCAGAGATTAGCCACATCCAAAACCTCAGAGAATAAATAGTAAGTACAACATAAGAGAAATAATAGCAAAAGAAGGAATAATAATTAACAGAGAGATCCAGCAGTAAAGCCCAGAGCCTTATACCTATTTACAAATACACAAAATATGAGTAATTATGAATAAAGTGAGAGATCCTGTGCTTAGGAGGTAAACTTGATTTTAGAGACTTATCACTGAGAATTAGTGGTGTAGGAATCATGACCAGAATGCAGATGTGGAAGAACATATCTTATTCAAATGAAACAAAAAATACAAGGGGCAGTAGTAGCATGAAATAAACACAGGGTCAGGGACTATCTTCTATATTAACATTCACTCATTAATTACATCATTTTAAAAATGTTTTTAAATTAAAAAATTTTTTTGAATTATGGGAAAAACTGGAAAACAAAGAAGAAAAAAATTGAAATTATTTAGGTAGGAGCAGCTAGGTGGCACAGTCGATTGAGCATGAGCCCTGAAGTCAGGAGGACCTGAGTTCAAATCTGGTCTCAGCCACTTAACACTTCCTAACTGTGTGACCCTGGGCAAGTCACTTAACCCCAATTACCTGGGGGGGGGGGGGGAGGTATTAATTTTGGAGGAAGAAACAGAAGCAATATTGTCTTCAGTCTATACTACAGACAATTTAGAAGACAGAATTAGGTAAGAAAAGGAAGATACAGATCATCAACCTGGCATAAAGGAAATAGATAATGATGAGTAACTTTAACTATTTGGAATGATTAAGTCTTCTCTCTGTTAAAAACATAGTAGCTAATTAATTTTTGATTTGCCCTAATGATCATTTAACTCTTCAAAACAATGAAGGAAGTTAAAAAAGGTAAAGGCTTTTTCTGGACCAGGTTCTGACCAATAGTTTTTTGATGAAGAAGAAATTATGGGAACTTTTGGGATTGGGGTGACCACTTAATATTAGAATTTGTGAAGAAAAGAAAAGGTGAGTATAATCTATTATACTGTTATATTTTAGGAGCTTACATTAAAAAGTTCTAAGAAGTAACAGGTTAGATTCAATGGTTAATATTTAATACAAGAAGTGAACCCAGTATGGATAGGAAGTGTAAAATTCTGATACGACAAGCAGAAATTTTTTAAATGATGAAAAAGGAAAACTAAAGATCACTGTAAGATCACTAATTTAAAAGTTGGAAGCTACCTTCTAGTTGAATCCTCCTCATTTTACAGATGATGAAAATTAGATTCAGATAGGTGAAGTGATTAGATCAGTCATAGAGAGCTAGGAACTGAAGTCAGGTTCCCTGACTCCAAATCTAGTACTATTTCTAACTGAACTATATAGTTATTCCACCAAAACTCTGTATCAGTTATACAGACTGACACAGTTGCATATAGAATTCATTATAACTTAGAATTTTTTTTTTTTTGATTTTTTGTTGAGGCAATTGGGGTTAAGTGATTTGCCCAGGGTCACACAGCTAGGGAATGTTAAGTGTCTGAGATCAAATTTGAACTCAAGTCCTCCTGATTTCAGGGCTGGTGCTCTATCCGTTGCGCCACCTAGCTGCCCCATAACTTAGAATTTTAAAAGAAATATACAGAAGAGAAAAAGCAAGCAATAAAAGATGAATATACAATTACATTGAAATGTTGAAACAATAGTATCATTAGTACTACAGCTCCAAACAAGGTAAGGCTGACAGTCAATCATGATGAAGTCAAGACAAAGTTGTTTGTTTGTTTTTTAAGTAGGAATAAGAGGATTGTTGCTGAGCAGACAGAATGAAGATAATGAGCAATGGTGAGAAGGCAGTATACAACTTAATTCTAGGTTTTCTTTGGTATGGAGAATGAATGGTGAGGAAAGGACAGTATGTTGAGCTGTGCTGAAATAAAATACAAGTGAAGAAATGTTAGATAAAGATGCTGGCTGTTTTCAATGAGATCAAATCATTAGGACTGGACAAAGTACAACTTTGAGTACTCTGAAAGAAAAGTTGTAATTGCTGAGTCAGTCTTACTGATCATTTTTAAAGAAAGCAAATTACTATTTTGTCCCTTCCCTGCTCTTCTTAATTAGGGAAAAAAAAAAAAGAGAGAGAGAGAGAACAAAGTTCTTATTACAAACACATATAGTTAAGCAAAACAAATTCTTCCACTGGCCATGTTCAAAAATAAGTCTCAATCTGCAATGTGAGTCCATCACTTCTCAATCAATCAGTAAACATTTATTAAGTACCTACTGTGTTCCAGATACTATTCCAAGTGCTGGGAATACAAAAAGACACAAATGAGATGGTTAAGAATTGAAAATAGAAGAATGGCCATCATCTGGGGAATAGCTAAACAAATTGTGGGTATATTATTGTAACTGAGCATTAACATATAAGAAATGACAAACAGGATGATTTCAAAAAACCCAGAAGGAGTTATATGAATTGATGCATAGTAAAGTGAACACAACCAGGAGATCGCTATACACAGTAACAGCAATACTGTTTAATGAAGAATTGTTAATGCTTAACTATCTTAAGCAATAAAATGATCCAAGACAATCCCAGAGGACAAATAATGAAGTAAACTATTTTCCTAAAGAGAAAGAACTGATATTATTTGAATACAGACTGAAGCATGCTATATTTTATTTTTTTCTTTTATTCAAATCTTCTTGTACAAAATGATTAACATGGAAATGTTTTGCATAATTGTACATATATAACTATATAGGATTGCTTACCAACTTTTAGGGAGTGAGGAAAGGTGAGGAGGGATAGAATTTGGAATTCAAAACTTTAAGGAGATACAAAAGAAGCTCACAATTCAATGGGGGACACAACACATAAAAGAGGCTATATATAGGGTAAATAGAAAATTATTCACAGAAGGAAGGCACTAAAATCAAAAGGGTTTGGAAAAGGCTTCTATAAAAGTGGGATTTTAGTTGGGATTAAAGGAAGCCAAGAAGGTAAACAGCTGGAATAAAACAGCAGTATTCCAGGGATGGGGAAATGGGAGATGGGAGAAGAACAAGAGAAAATGCCCAGAGCTGAGATTTATAGTGTTTCATTAAAAAACAAAAAACAAACAAAACAAAAAGCCAGAAGCCAGTATCTCTGGACCAAAGAATACACTTTAGGGAGTAAAGGTAAAAGATTATTGGAAAGTAAGGAGGAGGCTAGGTTATAAAGGGCTCTAGAAACCATATAAGACATTTTGCATTTGTTCCTGGAGGCAATAAGGAGTAACAGAATTTATTGTGTTTCAGGAAAATCATTTAGTGGTTGGAGGGTAGATTGGAATGGAGAGAGACTTGAGATAGGCAAACACACAAAAGTAGCCTATTGTCATAATTCAAGTGTGAGGTGATGAAGGCCTGCATCAGAGTGGTGGTAATGTCAGAAGAGAAAGGGGCATATTCGGGAGATACTGCAAAGGAGAAATCAACAGGCTTTGGTAACAGCTTGGATATGGGGGAGTGAGGGTATAGGGATAAGAGAGAGGAATCTAGGATAACTCCTAGGATGGTAGCCTTAGGAACAGGGAGGATAACATTGCCCTTTATAGTGAAAGGGAAGGTGAGAAAGGGTGATAGAGGGGAAAATATAATGATTTATATTTTGGACATGTTGAAAGGAGAAAAGCAGTCATCAAGGTTTTTGACAACAGGAAGGTAGACTTGTAAATTATATTCCTGTGTGTTTTATATGTATTCCAAACAAAATTCCCAAAGATATTAACAAAAGGTTGGTGGACATTTTGAAAGTGATTAGTTATCCTTAAAAAAGACAGTTTGGGGCAGCTAGGTGGCACAGTAGATATAGCACCAGCCCTGAAGTCAGGAGGACCTGAGTTCAAATCTGACCTGAGACACTTAACACTTCCTCCTAGCTGTGTGACCCTGGGCAAGTCACATTTCATCAGCAAAAAAAAAAAAAAAAAAAAAGTTTGACTTTATTAAAAACAATCCATGCCAGACTATCTTCATTAAATTTTCAATGACTCTGGATTTGAATTCTTATTTGGCCATGTTTGTTCAATGCTTTCTAGTTGTAAGATCATTCTCTTGGATAGAGAAGATAGAAGCAAAACAGAAGTTTAGTAGTTCTGCTTTCTAAGTCACTTGCTAATATTACACAATCCGTCTCCAGCAGTGGATTTATTCCTTCCTTCTTTTTGCTTTGCAAATACCTAAAAAAAAAAAACCCTTCTGGACTTTATCCTTCCTGATACTATTATTATTTCTACATCTCCCTTTTCATTCTGAATGTATATATTCATTCTGAATGAACACACACACACACACACACACACACACACACACACACACACACACACTTCTGTGCCTGTGTATCTCTCCTTCTGCCTTCTGTACATGCCCTTTTAAAATCTGAATTTACTGAAGAAATGTTTTCAAATATTTCCTTTTTCTTCTTTGTTGGATCATTTGCAACTATATGCTCAGAGTTCGATTTTCAGTCTTTTAATGTTCTTCAGGCATCTTTCCTTACATTCCCTGAATATAATGAAATAAGTTTTCCTGGCCTAACTACTCACCCATCTTTCTATATACTTCAATCCCATCTTTGGCTGTTAAGAAAATGGGGTTACTGTTTCTTTCCAGGTTCTCATCCTCTGTATATCATCAATTAACTGGTTCTTTACATAAAAGTCTGGAGAAACATTCTCTTCATTCCTTCCTCTACTTTATAAGAGATGAAATCATCAGCAAGTAAATTTTTATTACATTATTATTATCTTTTTTAAAAAGCATAATTAGCTTTCAGATGTCTGAATAATTGTTATTTTCCATCATCACTAATACACAGACATACAGACACAGACACACACACACACACACACACACACACACACACACACACACACACA
>JAJPUD010000213.1:80108-137783 GCA_023553655.1 Myrmecobius fasciatus | reverse complement strand
ACACACACACACACACACACACACACACACACACACACACACACACATATATATGTTTCTGGGCCAAATTCATAATCTTCAGTAGCAAACGTCAGTCTTGTCTTCTTTTTCTTAAGAACCAACGTCACTAGTACAGGATAAAGGAAAAGTGGCTAAATAGTAGTTTGTCTGAAAAAGATATGGAGGTTTTATTGGCCCTAAAGCTCAAAAGAAGTTAATAATGTAATATGGTAACTAAAACAAAAAGCTGATTTTGCTTAGGCCAAGGTGAGAAGCACAATATTTGGAAAGCAGTTGTAATTCCACAATGCTTTGCCCATGTCAGATTACATCTGCAGTACTGTACTCAGCTGTAGGTGCCACATTTTAAAAAGATCACTGGTAATTTGGAAAGTATCCAAGTAAAGGCAGTAAGGATGGTGATTTAGATTACGCTACATGAAAATTCAAGTGAAAAAACTTTTAGCCAAGACAAGAGAAGAATTCAGAGCAAATAAAGTGATTCTTCAAGCATTTAAAAGACTAATCTTATGGGAAAGGGATACATTTATTTAATTCTAGAGCACAGAGCTAATAGATAACAGAGAGGCAGGTTTCATCTTAATATAAGGGGAAACTTCCTAGTGATAAGAGCTATTCAAAAGCAGAACTAAAGATCTTCAAAGCCTGGATGGCCTTTCATTGGGGAAGTTGAAGAGACAATGAAGAAATTCTTGATCAGGTAAGGTTATCTAGATAGTTGTTGAGGTTTTATGATTCTAAAAGCATTATCCTTAGGGAAACAATAAAAATGGGTATTTATAATAAGTTCTGTAAGGTTTGCAAAGTTCTTTAGATACAATACCTTACTCTATCCTCACAATTATGCTGGGCCCTGTATACACTTTCAGTGTTAACTTTCCCCTTTTTTATCCTGATTCAAAAGTTCTCTACCAAAAATCTTCTCGTTTGTGAATTTCAATTCACATATATCCTTTTACATATACTTATAGATATATGCTATAGTAGCAGTACACATCTATTAGAGCAGTTTCCTTTGAAAATATACTTTTTAAATGTGACATTAATTTAAATTATATGATCAGATTTTTAGTTAATTTTTCATATTACTCATTCTATATTTTGATATATTGGCATGAAAGGCCATAATAACTATTCCTAATTTCCTTCTATGCTATTTTATGCTAAAAATTACTGGGTATTTATTTCACTGCTGTTCTTCCCCTGTTCCATTTATTATTCTCCATAATATGGATGAGTTTTCCAATTTTATGTATGCATGAACCATTTCCCCCCCTCAAGTTGCAGTTTAAAAGTTTTCTTAGGTCAGATTTGGTGATTTTCCTCCTTGCTTCTTCCCAAACCGTTTCTTTCTTTAAGATAAAATCCATCTCCTACAAACTCATCTTTTCCTTTATTTCTTTTCTCTTTTCTTCTTTCCCTTTCTTTCTCCCTCTCTCTCCATTCTTTATCTTCCCCATTCACCAATGAGCTGTGGCTAATCTCTCTCAAGCAAAGAAGCAAGGAAACTTCTGAACATGGTAGGACTATAGTCATTCACGCAACTGCCCACATATAGAATATATAAAAACATAGGTGGCCAGGAATTTTCTTAGAAAACATAAATAATAATGTATCTTCTTCTTAAGTAAAGATATCTGTGTTGGATGAAGCTTTGGGAAACTGAAGACCAGTCTATGTTTTTCCTGAAGTACTCTCAATCTTCTCTCACCTTTTTTGTCCAAATTTGTATATTTATCTAAAGTAGATAAAACTGGGTATTAGGACCTTGCCTATCCATTGTAACATAAAGCATGTCTCAGCACTCAAAAGATATTACATAATAAACTGGAAGTGGACAGAATACAAAAAGGAATGAATGGAAAAGAAAAATAAATCCTACTCATTTTTAATGCAATTCAAGGAGAAAAAATACTAACATCTCTCCTATTATAAAGACAACAAAAATATGGGTTAAACATTAATTTCTTTGAAAACAAGGATACAACAACAGGAAAGTGCACTGTAGGCTTCAAACAGATGGGTAGCAATATCTAATCTTTTGGAATCCACAGCTTGTAGATTGTTGACCAAAGCCAACTTGTGCAAATGTGGTATAACAACTGAAAAAGAAAGAGTAAAAATGTTATATTTTTCTAAATAAAATTTAAATAAAGGACATTTTGTTTACATCTAGTAGTTTTCTGATGATCAGCATCTTAGCATATTATTGTCCTTTTGGTCTGTTAGATGGAACAGTGGACTGACTTGGGCTTCAGTCTTAGTACCACATTCAAACAACTATGCAAAGTGTATGTGTGTGTGAACATATAATTACACACAAACACACAATTTCATCTCAGCTGAGAGGGAAAATTGGCTCTGATGGCATATCCCAAAAATATTTTTAAGAAATGAGAGCTACCTAACGAAGTATTTTATATGTACTAGAAAAGAGATGATTTCTAGAGATAAAATATCACTATGTAACATAAAGTATATAATATATGAATAATATATAATAATAAAAGAATATAATAAAAAGATTGCATTCGTTTTCCCTTTGTCTTTGGCTTGTGCTGTCAATGAAACAAATCTTCTTCAAGGTTAGCACCTTATAATCCAATGGTAACATCAGGCAGAATGCTCAGTGCACAAAGTTGGCTTCAAAACCATGAAGACACAGGTTCAAGTCCTGCATGTGATATACACTAGCTAGTTGTCCCTAAGCAAGTGATTTAGCCATCTCAGAACTTCAGGCAACAATCTAAGTTTAAGTTGTAGAAAAATTGTTCATCTTATACTTCCAGCTTTTGGCATATTGTTTATTTAGTAATGATGATGATGATGATGCTAGATAGCATTTATATAACACCCTAAAGTTTGCAAAGTGCTTTATATGTTATCTCATACCATCCTCACAACAACCCTGTGAGGTAGAGGATAATATTAAAACATTGAAAGTGGTTAAATGACTTGCCCCTGAATCACACACTACAATCTATCTACTGCCATCGGCTAGTTTCTAAATGACGAGCATATAGTAGAGTGCCTCACATGGTATACAGGGTCAATAATGTTCACAAAGGCTTTGCTGTTCATTGTAATTTAAGGAATAACTATAATTTTTTTAACTTACACTCATCTCGAAATCTGGGTTCTGCATTAGGTCCTACTCTTCCAAATGTCTTTATGATTTCTATATGCAGAGAGTGTTGGTCTTGATACTGAGGATCTTCCAGGAAAGAAGCCAGCTGCATTTTCACTCTTTCCAGTAACTTAAAATGGACATATACACTTTGTAAATAAAAGGTTCACAAGTACATGGAGTTAACAAAAATAAAAAAATTAAGTTCAGAGATTTAGCCTGCAATGTGAAATGAGAACAATTAGACTTTAATTAGAGCTATTATGGAGAACAGAGACCAAACTTGTACTTAACTTGTTCTGTTTGGTCTAGAAAAGATTTAAAACTTGGGAAAATCCCCAAGTCCTATCAAGATATTTTACCTCATGAGGAAAAAATAATAAGCAAAAATTGTTTTAAGGAAATGGAGCTAAATTTTTAAGATTTAGAATTTAACTTTAAAATTATATTACAAATCACAGTACAAATTACCCATTTATTCACTTTTCGAACTGATGACTCAACACTGACTTATCTCTTACTCACATTTCCCTAAAATATTTTATTTTAGGATTTAAGAATATGTTGAAATTCTGGCAAGACTGCAAACTCTGCAGAATACTGTGCGCACTAGTAAGATATCCAAGTAAAAACATGAGAAAAAATATGACTCCAAAATATCTCTAATCTTAAAAAAAATTCAACAAACATTTGTTGACAATTAACTAACAACATTTTACTATAGAGTCACTACAATTCCAAAGTTTTAAGCTAGGACAGCAAAAATCCAAAAGCATATTTTCAGAGTAAAACAAAAGAAATTCTGTTAGTTCAGGTTGACAAAATTCACTATAATCATCAACATTGTTAAATATATGTCTTGGAATGAAAAGATTGCATTTTGGGGAATAGATTGTGAAGTTTTAAGTGGTTGTAACATTGAAATTATGAAATAGTGACAAGAAAACATTTGTGGAGATGGAATTCTATTATTTTCATCTCTGAAGAATGTTACTAACGCATGTGAAGTTGTTACTTTAATAAATGGAAAACACTGGTCTCAGATTGGCTGTTCAATTTCTGATACAAGAGTTTCCTGTCAGAACTGTACATGTAGAACTGGAAGGGGTTTTCAAAGCCATCTAGTCTAATCTCTTCATTTTAACTGGGGAGGATAATGAAGCTAAGAGAGGTTAAATGACTGAAGTCACAGAAGTATATAGCATCAGAGGCAGGATTTAAACCCAGGATCCTTGACTCTAGAATTAGGGCATATGAATTTACTAATTGCAAGAGGTTGTCTAAGAATAAACAGAGTCTGATACCTGAGAACAGATATATTTTAGCCAATTTATCTCTAGATGTATCAGCAGGAAAATAGAATCTTTCTCTTTTTTAAAATAGTATTTGATTTTTTCAAATATATGCAAAGATAGTTTTCAATATTCACCTTTGCAAAACCTTGTGTTCCAAAGAAAATGAATTTCTCAATGCGTCTATGGTGTCTGACCCACTAATGAGTCCCTTTCTCCTCATGTTCTCTCACGTCACATTTCAAGATAGGGAATGAAATTATCTTGGCCACATCCTTCACTTTGTGGCACATATATTTTTGTTATGGTAGAAATATTCTCTATAACAGAACACACGTAATTATCAAAATAACTTGAAGCTGAAAAGTGAATAGTCAGAAGTTTCACACATTTAACATGGTGAAACTTTAAAGACATTTTAAAGTGATCTAAAACAAACCTCACTTACATGGAACCAGAGTATACCATCAGGAGTTCATCTTCTTTATGAAAATATCAAATAAAATGTGAAGCACAGCATCTCTGTACAAAATGATTCATCACTTTGCACAGATAACTTGATTTTCTATTGTATGAGGGGTTTTGTATTTGGGGAGAAAGTATGTGCAGTGTGAGAAAGGGTGGACACTTTTTCTAATAGTAATAGTGACCAGAATTAAGTGTTCAAAATATCACATATATACAAAATTTACTGAACTTGAAAAGATAATCTTTTTGTATAAGCATGAAAATGTTTAATAGGAAGATTGTCATTCTATGAGGAAGTGCTGTTGCACATTTTAACAAGTAAAATGTCTACTGCCTGTCTCAGGGAGCAACTGTTACAGAAATGGCACCACTTGTGAGGACAGTACTATTCAGTTTCATAGTTTTCTTACCTCTCTTTGAATAACTGTTTCCATAATGGTGCCAAAGGCAGGAATTGTGGCAATCCTGACAGAGCTGTGGAATAAGAAAATAAATAACTTTCCTTCAACAAAACAGCACATAAAGCTAAAATATATTCAAATATGGGCACAATTTATATTGTATTAGTTTCTAGCAATGACAAAATCAAAATAAATAAATAAATAAATAAATGAATAAATGAATAAATAAAAGCAGACCAGGAAGAATGCTCAAAAAGACAGACAGGATAACTTAAGGTCGCAGTCTGTGAAACTCACAATTCAGGATCACTGGACAAGGTAACAAGGGCCGGAGCAACCCGCTTGTCAACTAATGCTTCACTCATGCCTCGAAGAGTCAGCTGTAAACCAGTCAACATGCAATAAAAAATGGTTTGGTAAACTGGAATGAGAACTGGGTTAGCTGTGACTGAGGATGGGCAGGCAGACTCATTGGCCTTTCCTGGTTTAGTCACCCACAACAGACATTAAAATGGTTAAGACTTTGGTTCATGCTACTATGCTTTCTGGTAATGACCTGTTAGTGAGATTAGTGGAGCATCCCTTTTCAGCCTGGAGGAAATAGTCCATCAGCATATCAAGGTATTTGAAATTGATTGAACTACTTATACCTCAAATCTTTATATGATTCAGGAGATAAGTCTCAACCTTAAAGCATAGTTCAGACCGACATTGATTGAATCAAATTCTAAGCTATAGGTTTGTTTCATAAGAGTATATTAACTTGGCTTAATATCAAACAAATGATATCCTCATAAGAACAAAACTTAATTTTTATTTAAAATAAATTTAACTTAAAGAAACTTTAAGATATAAAGAAACATATCCATATTATTTTAAAAAATACTGATGGTTATTTCTCAACAAATATTAAAAGGGATGCTGAATGAATAAGTCAGGTAAGAAACTTACATTTCAGGATCACTGGAGAGAGTAATGAGAGCTGGAACAACCCTCTGAGCTACCAGAGTTTCATTCACCCCCTTCACCAACAGCTGATTGGTCAGCGTAGGGGGTGGTATTCACACGTGATGCACGTAAAGAGTGAGCACAGTACCATGGGAAGAAGAAAGGCACAACCAAGACAGAAGAAGAAAGAGAGAGAGAACACAAAAGCAAAACCCAAATTAGAAGCTAAGCATATATTGCTACACTAATGCTTTACAAGGCAAAGGATGCTTGGGAGGAAAATAAAGCTTAAATGGCCTAGAAATCCACACGAGTTGAATCCATAGTTAATTCAATGACAGTTTGTACTCTTGGGTCATATTTCATTATGTTGTCTACTTAAAAACAAAATGCAATGGAATCAATAAATTTAATATTATTTTTTAGGCTTTAAAAATGTTCAATTAAAATATGAATTTGAGTACAAAGTTAATGTCACAAATTTAAATCTAACTGGAATGTTTAAATATGACTAATAAAGTACAAACTGAATTGTGCTACTAAACCAGAATAGCCTAGTAGCTTGCAGATACCCAAAGGCAATAAAACTGTATATATGCTTTATAACTATAGCAAGACCTTTTAAATTCATTAAACAAAATTTTTGATAATAGACTTCTTTTAGCTTTCTCTTGAGGTAGTATTCAGGGCTATTAGGTCTATAATGTGAAGGCACAGCATCTAAACCAATTCTTATTGGTCTGTATAATTAAACTTTTATAATCAGGTTTCAAATTTTGTAATTCTTTAAATGTAGCAATCATTCTTAAAAGCTAAATGAATCATTACTATTAGTTTTCTTTCAGTTCTGCCATCAATGGAAATGATCTGATTTAATTTGATTGGAAGTTAAAAGAGCTGATGTTTACTAGTGAATATAATTAAGTAAATGGAGAAGTCCATTTACTCTATAAGTCATTCATTTTTATGAGTAAAATCTAGAAGTAGCTTAAGTGTCCCCCTTTTTTGCTTTCACTTTCACAAAATAGAAATTTAAATGTCAGATGTTAATCATACTATCTTCCAGTAAAAGAACTAGGTTTCATCATAGATATTGGCTATCTTCAGTATTTTTATAATTAAAATTTTATCATTTTATACATTTGCAACAGATGAAGACCATAAATCAAATAAGCATGCTAAATTTCAATAATTTCATTTTAATGGTCTTATCAAGATATATTTTCTTAGCTACAATTAGTTTGCTTGTTTAAAAGTATAATCAAAGAGACTAATACATGAATTTACTTTTTCTCCCTATTGCTAATTATCATTAAATGCCATAGACAGCTAACTTTGTTTTGGAAATAGCTTTGTCACAACATTTTATTACTAAGCTTGATTTAAAATGAATATTATTTAGCTTTATGAAGTAATTTTCATAAAAGACTAAGCAAAAGAAAGTTTGGGTAGTAGATAATGACTGTTAGGGTCCTCTATGACTATGAAAATCCTTATCTGTTAACTGTATTGGACTGAAGATAGGTCATATTACTTCCCTTCCAACCTTAAGACCAAATTCAGTTAAATCTACAATTTGAGGGGGGCCTATGATGGATATTATATTGCATCTTAGAAGTCATTTGGCCCGACTCCTTAATTTCATAGATAATGAAAATCAATCAATCTTTTATTAAAAGACATGCCCTACACTAGATGTTGGTAATACAAGTATAAAGAGTGAAACAACCTTTATTCGCAAGGGACTTACAATCTAATGCAGATTGTAACAACACAATACAACAGCAACAAATACACATATAAACATATACATACATATATTTACATATATGCAGGCACACCATAAATATAAAATGAATAAATAAAAATATATAAAAAAATAATTAAATACAAGACAGTTTTGGGAGGGAGAGCACTAGCAGGGCAATTAATCAAATTTTTTCCCTGTAACTGATTGCACTTAAAGCATGTCTTAAAGAAAGAGGTACTTTATGAGCTGAAATAGAAATATATTCTAATCATGGGGCACAATCAGCAAAAAGGCATAGAGAAAAGAGATAGAGTGTCTATGGAAGGGACAAAGAAAAAGCTAGTGGTTGGATACCACATTGTAGGAGTGAGTATAAACTTCAATAAGACTGAAAAGACAAATTGGGGATTAGGCTAGGTTTGGCTGAAGCCCAGGGATGCTACCTGATTCATTCAGGGTCAGAGGCATAAATGGTAGAACTGAGATTTGACTGAGGGCAAGAACTATCTTTTGCCTTTGTTTGGAACCACAGGGACCAGCATAGTACTTGGTATACAGTAAGCACTTAAAAATGCTTACTAGGGCAGCTAGGTGGCGCAGTGGATAGAGCACCAGCCCTGAAGTCAGGAGGACCTGAGTTCAGATCTGGTCTCAGACACGTAACAGCTGTGTGACCCTGGGCAAGTCACTTAACCCCAATTGCCTTAGCAAAAAAAAAAAAAAAAAAAAAGCTTACTAATGGACAACATGGAAGATATAAAGAAGAATCCTATTTGAAAAATGTGTGATTAGAATTCATGTCCTTTTAAACTCTAAATCTGTTACATCCATGTATGTGCATGTATATGTGTGCATATATACACACATGTATATGTTTATATGTGATGAAGAAAAAAGCAGAAAAAAACAAATGGTTCTAAAAATCAGAATTATTTCAACTGATTTGCTAAACTATACTATCAAAATCAAATCCTAGGATGTGACTGTTTTGAAATTTCAAGTCCTTGATTCCTTACTTCTTGATTAATACGAGTTTTCTTATTGGGAATATTCTTATGAATGTTAAAAAAAAAACGCAACTGATCTTAAGCCTCATTTATTCTAATAAAATACATGACTGCAGTTCAAATTAAAACACTGTGATTGACAAAAGATACTTATGTTTTCACTTCTATCACTTAACCTAATTCATACTTACGGGAAAAATGTTTTATTGTATATAAAATTTTCAAATTGTAAATCAATCCACGAACATTTAATCAATGCCTGATACTTGCTGGGTACTGCTAGGTCCCAAAACCTCTTATGCACACACAGATTCACAATAGACCTAAAAGAGTAGTTAATTGCAGCAACAGCTTAAGCATGAATACAGTTTTCAGATCAGCAGCAACAGCAAAGAGATAGACCCCAAAACAAATAAAACCTACACAGAGGCTGGGAAATATAATTATAGTGAACATTATTTCACTTATTTTCATTCACTTACTGGCTCAATATATGCAAATAGTCTGAAGTAGGCATATGTATTTAAATTCACACTATTCAAAGTTACAATTATGAAAAATATGGGAATTGGTTCCAGTTCAATATATACTGTATAAATCTGGATAATATAACCACTTCACTTATTCACACTAATCAGGACCTGGATAAATTCTAGAAGGCAGTAGTTATATGATTTTTCTGGGTTTAGAGAGCGTATATACTATGGGACAAAAATAGTATTGGTCTGTTTTCTTCTAACAAGATTAATTTGTGTGGATTGTTTAAGTGGTGACTAATGAAAACCAATATTTCTACAATTTCAGTATATGCATTCTTAATGAAAGTCATAGAAACATTTAGAGTTCATATCTTGAGAGAGATTCTCCAGGAGGAGCTCCTTTTATTAATGTTATTAGCAAACAGGAAAGCATATTCAGGAAGATTTAAACAATACTAAAATCAGAAATGAAACAGGAAAGTAAAAGAATCCACCATAAAACATTTAAGGAAATGACTTAAAAAGTGATGAAAAGACCTCTTAAAATAGGTGAAAACTAAACAATGCAAATGCTGCTCCATGACACAGTACACAACTCAGTACTGTTAACACAGATACTCATAATATATGCATTAAAATATCAAACTCTATTCAGAAATTGTTTTTACTCTCCCCTCCCTTGTTCCCTCTTCTCTTTCTCCCGCCTCCTCCTCTAAATGACAACTATAACAATCTAATGGAACAGAAACTTTTGATTCACTTACCTCAAACATTCTAGCAGCAGTACATCTAACAAGTGCTGAAGTATGGACAACACCATACCACAAAACAGTCAATAGCAACTCATGGTATGCTGGGTTTGCTCTGGGGGAAAAAAAAATAAAATTAGCAGCAACAAAACCATAATGGCATATTATAGCAGCAGCAGTTCACTCTTATGTAGTTCTTTTTTTTTTTTTAAACTGAGGCCATTGGGGGTAAGTGACTTGCCCAGGGTCACACAGCTAGGAGGTGTTAAGTGTCCGAGACCAGATTTGAACTCAGGTCCTTTTGACTTCAGGGCTGGTGTGCTATCCACTGCACCACTTAGCTGCCCCTATGCAGTTCTTTAAGACTGTAAATCTTCTTTAGTAGTACCTTAAATTATCTTCTTTACAACTATGTGAGGAAAACAGTACAAATATTAAGAATATTTTACAAAGAATGAAATTCAGCCTCAAGATAAATGATATGTTCAAGGTTACAAGACTAATTAGTGGAATGTAAGTTCTTCAAAGGCAGAGACAGTTTTGTTTTTGTATTTATAATGCTTAACATATTGTCTTTCACATTTTTTTGGTAAAGGTAGAGTTGGTTCAGATCTGCAAATTCATCAGGGGAGAGATATGGAAATTTCCCTCCACCAATGCAGATTTACAATTTATATATTGGCAACATATAGTCTTAACTACCAAGAGTACTAGGAGAAGTTTAGTGTCAGTGGTAACATAGCTAGTAGGTATCAGAAGCAGGATTTGAAGCCATGACTTCCTGGCTATGGCCAGCCCTCTATGAACTATACTAGGCATTCCTTTGTACCTCATTATGCCCCCCAGGAATATTATTATCAGCAACTCACCATTAGGGGAGAGACAATATCAGTCTTGGTACTCACAGTTCATCAGTCTTCTCTGCCTCTCTGATTAGGAAGCAAAGCTAAAAGTTCCTCCCTAGACCTCCACAGAAGAGGCATTCCTAAGCCAGCCATCTCTTCATCACCATCCAGATGCATTTTTTTGGATTTAGTCATTCTCTATCCTTAGTCATTCTCATCCTATTCCTAAACTCCCTCTTCCCCAGCATTTCATCTTGCTTTTGTATGTTGTCTGTCCCCCATTAGACTACATATTCCTTCACAGCAGAGACGGACTTTATTCCTTTCCTCCTTCCCTCCTTTCTTTTTTTCATATTTGTATTCCCAGTGCTTAGCACAGTGTTTCTTACATGGAAGGCCACTTAATACGTGTTTATTGAATGCCTGCTAACCTACGAATGAGCCTGGCTTTCTCTCTGAGGATGATTGTTTAATTCCAGGAATCAAATATAGTTTTCTTCAAGTTTGTATATTCTAATTTGTTCTAACGTATCCTCTCATCCCTCAACAAAAACTTTTATTTTTACAAAGCCATGTTATGTACTTTATATACATATTTTAAAGAAACTACAAAAGCTATTACTTTTACCCCAGTTCCACAAAAGAAGCCTTCAGACTGTCAAGAGGAGCATGAGACAATGAAAGCATAGTCATTACATCTTCTAAGAATCCAACTAAAAGTTTGCGGTCTTCTTCCTGAAATGAAAAAAAAAAAAAAAAAAAAAAAGATCTTGTTAAGTTTTTGTTTAACAAAATATTGTTGGTGCAATGAATAACTTATAATCTGAAAGGATTTAAATGAAAATAATCATAGCAAGTTATTTTATGATATGTTTATTTGCTCCTGATAGCATATTATTACAATAATCCTGTATTCAACTTTTAAATGAAAACAGTAAATTATAGACTCTTTCATTAAAATCAACTTTAGCTTTCAGTTCTAACATTAAAGATTTCATATATTACAATACTCTCAACTTAATTATAACTGAGTTATGAGGTCTTTTTGAAGCACTAATGTGGGGCAATTGTAGGGAAACAGTAAAAATTGGTAACTACATTAAAAATATTCTAAGATAATAAAAGATTAAAAAATCTCTTTTTAGAAAACAGGTAAAGTTAGAGGTATAAAGCAAACCTTCATGAAAGCTTTAGCACAGAATTGAAACATAGATCTGTGGAGATATATAAAATGACCTTGAAATAGAGGACAGGAGGGATCCTGATAACATTATGCAGCAAAGCAGACAATTCAGAAATGGAGGACCTCATCTGACAGTGGGTATTGCATACTTTCATCAAACAATAGGAAAATGACAAATGTCTTAAACTAGACCAAATACAATCATGGGAAATGAATGGGGCAGAGAATTGTAGAGTTCAGTTTACTTTGGAAGTGGGTATGGAGAAAACATGGGACAAAATGCTGGTTTAATATGAATAGCTGATAATGATAAAGATAAAATAAAAAACATCACTTAATGAAGTGTTTATACATCTAGCACCTAACTTAGCTAACTATTCAGAAAGTAAAAAAAAAAGACACAAAAATTCACCATTTAATACATATTGAAAAATTAATGCATAAAGCACTGCGGAAGAGTGATTTTACTTCTTGGCTTTGCGAAGATATATATTGTATTTCCTGTTAGAAAAGCAAAATATTTTCTTCAAAGAGTTTCCATTCTATTTGTATCTTCAGATATACATAGTGATCTGATTAGAGGAGTCTTCTAGGTGTGTATTGTGCCCTGTGATAGTACCCTAACCTTGAGAATATATTAGAGATTTTGGTAAATATACATAGTCCTGTAAGAGGTTCCAGAACCATCCTAGATTATTTTGTTTCTTTTAATCTTCATGAAACTATTTTATTTAATAGTGAGAAATTAGTTATGAAATTTGCACACTTGTATTTTTCTTTACAAAGTTCATTTAAAAAAATTAAAATTTGACTAGACCATAGCTATTCCACTTTGGCTAATCTGAAAAACAGCCTGTTCCTCGGAAAGTTATTTTCATTAGTATGATGCCATCTTGTGGCAACTATAGCAAATTACAGAAGTAAGCCATAAAGTAATTTGAACGCAAATACATGGTTCAAAGTGACAAATCCATTAAAGGAAAAATGAAAAGGGTATAATGATAGTTAACTGTGTTTTGGGGAATCTGTGATTTCATTAGTAGAAAAGGTGTTTCCCTTTAATACAAACCACTTACATCATTTCCATTCTGACTGCAATGCCTTTTCAGGCAGTTCTTTTATCTAAAATTTTGCTCTAAAACTCCTAAGAAAATTTACTCAAGTTTATAGAAGTCTTTCCTTTTGATTTTCTAGAATCTCTGTGCTGTCTCATTCCAGTTACATCTAGCAGATTACCCTTACAATCATCTCTTCCCTCCAAAATAGCCAATCTTTATTAATCACGGTTTTTTAACCCCTCATTCTTAAAACAAAGCCACCAAACTCTTCTATGATATTCCTACTCTTCACTCAAACTACTTTTCTGTATCTCCCTACCCTTTCACAGCCAAAACTGTCAAAAAAGCTTTTTTATATTCCTGACTTGTTTCCTTCTTGTACTCATTATTTTTACTCTTTGTAATCTGCTTCTGACCTCATTACTCAACTGAAATTGTGCTTTCCAAAGTTGTCAAATTATCTAATTGATGAATCAAAAAACCTTTTTATTTTTTCCCCTCCCTCTCCAGGTGTCATCTTTGCAGCATCTGATACTACTGATCTCTTTCTTTCAAAAAACTAATTCTCTTTGGATATTCGAGACAGTACTATATGCTTCTTAATCTCCTTTTTTGGTTAATTATCCACACCATATCCTCTAAATATGTGTATTTCCCTAATGCTTCAAAATGGCTTCTTTTCCCTTACTACACTATTTCCATTTGATGATCCACTGGCCCATAAGGTTAAGTTTATATCTAAACCGATGGAATTTGAATCTACAATCCCAGGCCTTGTTTGTCTCCTGACCTCTGGTATCACATTACTTATTGCCTAATGAATATTTCAAATGGGATGTCTCATAAATATCTCAGATTCATTATGTCCAAGACAATGTCAAAGCCAGCAAGCATTTATTAAGCTTTCTTCTACCTGATCAAAACTTTTCATCTTTTCATTTTTCCCTCTGCTTATACAAGCCTATTCCTGTCTTTCACTCTCATGGGACCTCTTTCAGTCCTGCCCTAGCATTCTTTCCCTCCACACTCTCAACTGAAGATCTGGCCTCATATTTTTCTGACAAAAATGGAGGCTGTTGGTTAGGATACCATTTCTCCCCTTGTCATCTCTTAATTTTTTGATGTTTTCTCTGCTGCCTACAGAGACACCAATGTTTCCTTCAAGGAAACCCTTGAAGTTTAAAACCCACCTTTGGTAAGAGGTTACTCCTCTTGTTGCAGTCTTTACTCTAAGGTTATCTCCAATTGCTTTGCATTTTATGTGTGAAATCACATAGTTGTCTGCATGTTGTTTCCTCTTTTGGAATGCCCTCCTTGAGGGCAGAGATGTCCTTTTACCTTTCTTTATAACCCTAGTACTTAGTACAATAGTTTAAGACATAAAAGCTTAATAAATGTTTGCTGGCTTTGACTGGACAAGAAAAAGTAAAAGCTTACCAATCAACTGACACTGCTGCCTGGGCATCACCCCAGGGAGGTGTGTAGTAGGGTAGAGGGTGTTTCCCCTACTGAAATATAAGCAATTTGAGGTCAGGGACTATCTTGCTGGTTTGAATCTCTGATGTTTAACATAGTACTTGGCATGCTGTAAGTACTTATTATTTTTTTTTTTCATCTTGTGAAGAATGCTATGAAACAAAAACAATCTGAATTCTAGCTTAATATTTCTGATCATTATGGACACAGGCAATTTTCATTTTCTTTTTTTTTTGACCACTAAAAAATTTGAGATCCTGATCTCAAATAATATCTTCACTAATTTCCATGCTCTGAATAAAAACTAGAAATTATCTTTCTCCTGCCTTTAGCACAGTACCAGATATATAGTAGTTACTTAATAAATACTGACTTAATTTGACTTGAGATGCACTTTTTCTCTGAATTTTTACTGGCTATCCTTCTATGCCTATAATTCTGCCTTCAGGCTTTTTTCAAGTTTCAGCTCAAATCTCATCATCTGCAAAAAGCCTTTCTTGGTTCCCATTAATTCTAGTGTTTTCCATCTGAAATTATCTCCTATTTTATTGCTTATATATAGTTGTATGCATATAAGAGCAGGGCCTGTTTTTATACTTTGTACTCCCACACTTTAGTACATGGCAAATGGTAGGCATTTAATAAATACTTGTTGACTTGACTCCCAGATGATACACAAATATCTCCTCCTCCCCAACCTCAATGGATGTAAAACTGACCAAATTTAAAAATGTGTGCATGAAATTAAGAATTTTCTTCTTACCTGAATATAGCATGTAAGGACTCCCGTGGCATAAATAGGAACTGTAGCTTTTGTTAGGACCCCATTTCCTGCTGAAGAATCTAAAATCAACAGACATATTTTTAAAAATTTTTCCTAAATATAAAGAAATACTATCTTAAAATTTATTTACCTAAACTTAATACCTTTTCCCTAAATATTATAAAGCATCATTATTAAAAACCATTTTTACTAATCATGAAAATTCAAATTAAATACTTGCCTTTAGGGTTTTCTGTATCAAAAGCCTAAAATTATAGCAAATGGGAATATTACATAAGAAAAAAATTTAGTGAATAAAATGAGATATGACTTCCTCTCTGCAAAAAAAAAAAATTATCCTCTGAAAATCTGGTTATGGAAAACATTTAAGAAATGCTTGTAAAACATCAATTTCAATGCCTTGCACTTTTCATTACCCAGCTATTACCAACAGTACTAATAACAAATCACAAACATACAGTTCTTCACAGTTTACAAAACATTTACTTTATTACCAGTTTGGAAAGGTAAATGAACTTAATGATCTGCCTGATTCCTAATAGGCCTTGGCTTTATCTGGAATTTTAGTCCTTATCCTGGTAGTAAAGCTGTGTGACCTAGGCAAGTCACTTAATTCCAATTGCCTCAGGGAAAAAAAAAAGAAGTTGTATATCTCAACTGGGAAGTATATCAGATTTTAAGGTGAAGTGAGTGGTTGGTAGAAGTGTGTGAGAAGATGATTTTCTAGGACTATGGCAGTAAAAGGGAAGAAGATTTTAAAACATTAGCTTAAAGGAGTGTAAGGATCTAATCAGGATTTTAGTGATATGGAAGATCTGAATGTATTTTTATGGAATGTGTAATAACTGAATAGTAGAAAATAAGCCTATTTATGGAGAATGGGATGAAGTGGAATGATCACCTGAGGAACTTCTTAGAAGAGACAGTTAAGGATAGCACTGGGGTCACTAGTGGAGATGCTAGCCTTTGCACTAAGGGTTAAGGGACTGTAGGCTTAGAATTAGTGATGGAAAGGTGTGAAACACAATTGCTCAAAATAGGCACAAAGAATAAAAAGGAAGGAGAGAGGACAAAAACATTATGAAAGTATTCAGTGACTCCAAATGACAAAATGTTTACTACAAATGTTATAGTTCATTTGTATGCAAGGTATGAATGTCATATAAAAAATAAGCATGTAAAGTATAACTGCTAGTCAAAATGAGATGGAAGCTCAAGAAAGTCTTTTTGTTAGTTTTTACACAAACAACCCATGCAGACAAAATGAGAAGGAAACTAGGAAAAATTTATGTTTCTTTGAAAAAGTTCTATATTCTCAAATACATAAAAAAGAGCCCAATTTATAAAAATAAGAGCCATTTCATAAATGATAAATGGTCAAGACATAACCAGGTAGTTTTCAGAAGAAGAAATATAAATTATCAAGCTACTTGGGAAAAAAACCAAAAACCTCCAAACCACTAAAAATTAAGGCACATACAAATTAAAACAAATCTGAGATATATCACACCTATCAGATTAGCTAACATGACTGAAAAAAGAAAATGACAAATAATGAAGGGGGGTGGGGGTGGGGAACGGATATAGGAAAATAGATACACTAAAATACTACTGTTTGTAGAGTTGTAAACTGGTCCAACCACTCTCTTAAAAAAAATGTGTAAACATGCTCAAAAGGCTATAAAACTGTGCATACTCTTTGAGCAATGCCATTATTAAGTCTGTATTACAAAGACTTAAAGAAAAAGAGCAAGGACCCATAAGTACAAAATATTTATAGCAGCTCATTTTGTGGTAGCAAAGAATTGAAAATTGAGGGGGTGCCTATCAATTAAGGAATGGCTGAACAAGCTGTGGTATATGATTGTGATAGATTATTTTTGTGCTATAATAAATAATGTCCTAGGGGAATGTTTCAGAAAAACCTGGGAAAACTTAAATGAATTAATACAAAGTGAAATGAACAGAACCAGGAGAAGATTATACAACCAGGACAAGATAGTACAATAAGAACAACATTGTAATGATGAACTGTGCAAGACTAAGATCACTAAGATATTTCCAAAGGACTCATGAAAAAAAAAAGCCATCCACAACCGTAAGTGATGAACTTTGAATGCAGATTAACGAATTTTTTCTTGCTTTTTTGACAACATAGCTAATATAGAAATATGTTTTGCATGATTTAAAAAACAAACAAGCCCATTTTCTTTTTTTTCTTTTTAATTAAAGCTTTTTATTTGCAAAACATATGCATAGGTAATTTTTCAACACAGACCCTTGCAAAGCCTTCTATTCCAATTTTTTCTCTCCTTCTCCCCCACCCCCTCCCCTAGATGGCAGGTAGTCTAATACATGTTAATTATGTTAAAATATATGACAAATCAAATATATGTATATATTTATACAATTATCCTGCTGTACAAAAAAAACAAAAACAAAAAAACCCGAGAAGGAAAACAAAATGCAACAAACATCAACAGAAAACGTGAAAATGTTATATTGTGGTCCACACTCAGATCCCATAGGCCTTTCCCTGGGTGTATATGGCTTTCTTCATCACTGAACAACTGGAACTGGTTTGAAACATCTCACTGTTGAAGAGAGCCATGTCCATCAGAATAGATCATCATATAGTCTTGTTGTTGCTATATATAATGACCTCCTGGTTCTGCTCATTTCACTTAGCATCAGGTCAAATAAGTCTCTCCAGGCCTCTCTGAAATCATCCTGCTGGTCATTTCTTACAAAACAATAATATTCCATGACATTCATATACCATAATCTATTCAGCCATTCTCCAAATGATGGGCATCCATTCAGTTTCCAGTTTCTTGCCACTACAAAAAGGGCTGCCACAAACATTCTTGCACATGTGGGTCCCTTTCCCTCCTTTAAGATCTCTTTAGGATATAAGCCCAATAGAAACATTGCTGGGTCAAATGGTATGCACTGTTTGCTAACTTTTTGAGCATAGTTCCAGATTGTTCTCCAGAATGGTTGGATCCCTTCACAGTTCCACCAACAATGTATCAGTGTCCCAGTTTTCCTATATCCCCTCCAACATTCATCATTATCTTTTCCTGTCATCTTAGCCAATTTGAGAGGTGTATAGTGATATCACAGAATAGTCTTAATTTGCATTTCTCTGATCAATAGTGATTTGGAGCACCTTTTCATATGACTAGAAAGAGTTTTAATTTCTGAAAGCTGTCTGTTCATATTCTTTGACCATTTATTAACTGGAGAGTAAGCCCATTTTCTTTTGAAGATAAGCAGAATCATTTAGTTTCTAATACCTAGGCTTTTTTTCATGGAAACTTGCATTGAAAAAAGAAAGGTATGGTAAGAAATATAATAATAGTTTGCATTACAATTATAAGTAACACCTATTATTAAATCTTCATAATCACCTCATGAGCTAAATACGAAGTACTGCTGACTAAATAAAGTCAGGACCTTAATTTCAGATCTTCTTACTCCTGGTTTAGTGTAGTCTTTCAACTTCACTGCCTCCCTTAACATCCTTTCTCCTGGCTATCTTATAAAAGCAAAATCAAAACCAAAACCCCTTTTACCAAGTATTTGCTATATTTAAAGATACTCTGCTAGGCTTTGGGAATAGAGGGGAAAAAAAAAATCCCCTGTCCTCAAGAAAAAGAGAAATGGCAAATGCTGAAGAGGGTGTGGAAAAGCAAGTATACCAAGTCTTATTTCTTCTCTCTTTGCAGTCTCTATTCTGGTTACATCATCAGCTTCCATGGCATTCCCCAAAGTCCTACTATATCCAGTCCTACTATCTAGTAAACTTCAGTGTCATATCATTAGATACTCAATTTGGATATCTTTGATACTATACTGTAGAATATACTCTATATACATATATCATATATAGAACTGAGGAAGGAGAGGACTAACAAATGGAGTAAACAAAGATGGTTTCATAGGGGAAAAAGTCTTAAAAATATATAAGAATCTGTGAGGTGGATGTAGGGAAGGAATCATTTTATGATTCATATATATATTCATAAATTTGCATGAATCAAAGGAGATGGAATGATAAATTAAGGAAATAAGCCGGTAGTCCAATATAATTCTAATGTTAAGTATATGAAAGGAATGGGGCTAGATTATGGAGGGTCATAAATTTCAAGTAGAGAAATTTGTATTTTATCATGGAAATATCATTTTAACATAGAAATATAGAAATTTTATCAGACTCCCAACTTTGAATCTAAAATGAGTTTTGAACACAGGAATGATATGGTCATACCTGTGTCTTGGGATGATTATTTTGGCAGGGAGGATGGATAGTAAGAAGGTAGAAGCAAGATGATTTAGGGGGTTAAACAAGTAGTTTACAACAGAATAAGTAAGAGGGGATGAAAGCCTAAACTGAGGTGGTAGGTAGCCCTCTGGCTACAAAGAAGGGAAGAGAATAAAGAGATCCTGAGTAGGATGAACTGAAAAGATTTGAATGAAGGGGGAAGGAAACAGAACAAGTCAAATGTTGTAACTCTGGATGACTGGGCAAATGGTGGCACCCTCAATAGAAATGAGAACTTTAGGGAAATGTCGGAAATTTGTAGGAAGATAATCTGTTATCTTTTGGCTAGCCTTTGCAAGGACACTCTCTTAAGACAGAGAATGTAATAGGATGTGAGAAGATATAGAAAAGTTTTGACACGTGGAATAGAGGCAATCAGGTAGCCAAAGAGGGTAGGTGAATTTTCTCAGTAAAGTAGGGAATAACATCAACTACTGAGAAGTGGATTAAAATGGTTTAGGGAGTGTGAGCAGGAGGTCTGGACCTTATGTTTGAGGTGCTAATAAGACATCTAGGTTGAGATATCTGGTAAATGGCTAATGTCTGAGGACTGAAGTTCACAAGACATAGGACTGGATATAGTAAGACTTTTAGAGGAAGCCATGGAAGCTGATGAGGTAACCAGGAAAGATAATATAGAAAGAAGAAAGAAGATTCAAAACATAGCCTTGGAGGGGACACTGATGCTCAAGGATAATGAGATAACAATACAGCAAGAGAAAAATATCTGATATGTAGCAAAGGCAGGAGGGGGTAGTTTCTTAGAATTCAAGGAATGAGAAGGAGGAGAAAAAGTGACTGAGTATCAAATACTGCACAAAGTTTGAAGACCACTGAAAAAAAGATTACTGGATTTAGCATTTAAGAAGTTGTATATCTCGGGGAAGCTAAATGGTGCAGTGGATAGAGCACCAGTCCTAAAGTCAGGAGTACCTGAGTTCAAATCTGGCTTCAGACACTTAACCCTTCCTAGCTGTGTGACCTTGGCAAGTCACTTAACCCCAATTGCATCAGGGAACAAAAAAAGAAGTATATCTCAACTGGGAAGTATATCAGATTTTAAGGTGAAGTGAGTGGTTGGTAGAAGTGTGTGAGAAGATGATTTTCTAGGACTATGGCAGTAAAAGGGAAGAAGATTTTAAAACATTAGCTTAAAGGAGTATAAGGATCTAATCAGGATTTTAGTGATATGGAAGATCTGAATGTATTTTTATGGAATGTGTAATAACTGAATAGTAGAAAATAAGCCTATTTATGGAGAATGGGATGAAGTGGAATGATCACCTGAGGAACTTCTTAGAAGAGACAGTTAAGGATAGCACTGGGGTCACTAGTGGAGATGCTAGCCTTTGCAAGGACACTCTCTTAAGACAGAGAATGTAATAGGATGTGAGAAGATATAGAAAAGTTTTGACACGTGGAATAGAGGCAATCAGGTAGCCAAAGAGGGTAGGTGAATTTTCTCAGTAAAGTAGGGAATAACATCAACTACTGAGAAGTGGATTAAAATGGTTTAGGGAGTGTGAGCAGGAGGTCTGGAACAGTTGATGAAGGAAATCTAATATAGTAAGAGCTTACATAAAATTAGGTTAAATGAATCTGTAATGGTCTCAAGTCAACAGAGCAGTATTCACACCTCTTGAAGAAGGAGCAGAAAATGCTGCTGATGAGAATATAATGGGATTGAGGACTGGGGCAATTCTGAAGGGTAGTTGGTCAAGAGGTCAAGTGAGTTGAGCATATAATTCAACTATTTAATGAAGATGATGGTGATGAGAATAGCTAATATTTGTGTTATCTCATTTGATTCTTACAATAATTTTATGGGGTTGGTGCTGTTATTATCCTCATTTCACAGAAGAGGACACTGAGGGTGAGAGAGATTAAGTAACTTGTCTAGAGTTGCACAGCTAGTGAACATCTGAGACAGGATTTGAACTCTCAAGCATAGCCCTCTATCCAATAGCCTACTTAGATATTTCTCTAAGATCAATCCTGTGAAGGATAAGTAGTAAACACTTATCCTGACACAGAGGTGATGGATGGGAAAGAAACATAGTATGATAAAGAGACTGAAAATCCTGGCAAGGACTAAAATATGAATGGGGATACTTAGATAAAATCAAGACATGGAAAGATGAATTCCCATTAGAGAGGGGAAATTCAAAGCTTAATATAAAAGAGGTGGAAGAGTTATGAGACAGTGACATAGATAACCCAAACTCTCTTTAGTACCACAGCTTCCACAATGCCAGCAATTCCCAAATCTATAATTCCAGCTCTACTTTTTTACCTGAACTCCAGACTCTCATCCCCATGTGCTTATGAGATATTTCTACCTGGAAGTCCAACTAGCATATTTTGCATTACAGCTATTTGTATGCTATAATTCCCTAATAGAAAGCAAGTTCCATATTGGCAGGAATTATTTCTTAAACTTTTTATGGGCATTTAAAAGTGCTTGCAAAACTCACCTACACATTCCTCTCCTCTCCCTTCTCTCTCCCACCCATCTCAACTCTATTTGAGTCTCATGATTACCAAAACAGACAAGGGTAGAAAAACAAGTTACTGGGCCAAATAGGGTTACTATATAAATTTTCTTTTAAAATATACAATTTTAAAACATCCAAGGTCAAATTCAGAGGGAATAGCCCCTCATGTGCAGGCTATTCTCTATTAAGTGGAAACAGCAGCACAACTGATGGAAAGGATATTTTAGACAGCTTAGATTTTGCAAGGAAATACAGTGCTTTTGTGTGGGATGTGGTAACCATGTAAGGAATTCATCCAAACTAGAACCAACATTATGAACACTCCTCAATAATCAAAGAGATAAAGTGACCCAAACCCAACACACCTCCCCTCTCTCCTCCTCAGCTCTTATTTCTTCTTTTGTACCACACTTGATTTTCTTACTTATTTTTTCTACCTCATTCTCCATGATAGATAATAACTTTCTAGTTTTTTGCCAGAGGCTCATATAAAACAGAGATGATCATATTCGAACTACCCAGTTAAAAGTTTTTTCAGGAAAGGATTTTACAAATCTTTAATTGTTAAATAAGTAATTTAAAATATTATCTTCATCTACATCTACAGGGCCCTTTCTGCTTTCTAGTATCCTATAATCCCTCTGTGAGGGAACCTTTTAGATAATTTAAACTTTTTGTTTAAACTGTGCATACTAACACCTGAGTACCCTTTTATTCCTCCCCTACATTCCCTGAAATGTCTTGATAGTCCCAACATAGGATTTATAGAGACAACTGATAAAAGAGCTATGAAAAAGAACCCTAACTATAATGTCTCCATTAGTAAACTATGCTCTAACATTTAATTACTGCATTTTAAAAGACATTAATGTCACTATTTCAAAAAGGTGAACTCACCAACATTTTCTTCAGACAATCTTAGAATCTCTTGGAATTGAGGTTTTACCTATAAGTTTAAAGAAAATCCCCTAAGTGTCAGATTTAATGGATTGAAAATATAGTCTTATTTTCATGCTTATAAAACATTTTAAAATGTATATATATATATATATATATATATATATATATATATATATATATATATATATAAATAAAACAAATTACTGATCAGAAATTTAAATTATTTCCAAATATAGAGGCATGGGAAAATTGAAAAAAAAAAAGATAATAAACATGTATTTATCAGAACTAACACACATACTTATGAGATCACTAAAGAAATCAGATTTCTAAAGCATATAGAATTCCATTTTATTTACTTCTTTAAGAACAGAAAAAACACAGAATTCCTAAATACCCTATTTACTTCCAAAAACTGCTGCTTATCTTTTTTGCCTGTCCTAGAATTATTTTTTTCCCTGAGGCAATTGGGGTTAAATGACTTGCTCAGGGTCACGTCCTAGAAATTTTAAATAAGACATAATAAATAATTCAGAATAATCAGAAGTGAAATGGTTCAATATAATTTAGATATTTAGTTATAGTATATTAAAGTTGGAAGTGGTTGTAAAGATCACCTTCCTCTTTTACAGAAAGATGAACTGAGGACCAAAGATACAAACAACATTCTAGGTCATGCCACTAATTAGTGACAGAATCTAGACCTTAAGACCCTCTCCTCTTTATCATACTGGCTCCAAACACATAGCCAACTCATACTGTACTGATCCCTTCCATTTCATTTTAAGTCTCCTTTGACAAGAGGAATCTCACTTATTTCCCCAAGACTTATGAATGATTTCTTATGTGGATGCTAAAACCACAAATCTTATAAACTGTGTATGATGTGACTGAATTTTCTCAGCACTTGTATACTTACTACAGTCTCTTTATGTAAAGCTAGCTGACTGTATTGGGGACTTAAAACCAGCTCCTCGAGGAGGAGGAAGCCCTAGATTACATTTTTTTTAAGAGATTAGAGATTCCAATACTTTGATTTTTCAACTAGGTACAAAGTGAAAAACAAATTATCTGAATTAATTTCAGTTACATGGAAAAGAAATCTAGATTCATCTATGATTCATACATAATTATTTAAAAGTCAAAAAAATTCACAGAAATTCTGCTAAAATCTATTTTGAGAAATAATTCTTTAAAAAAATCCTTTTCACTTTTAGAGCATTAAAAATTAAAATGTGAAAATTTATCTATACAAGTTGTTATGAGAAAGTTACACAGGCAGTCTTAGATTTTTTCCTTAAAGAATTAATATAGTGAATTTGGCTTTCGAAGATGGGGCAGCTAGGTGGTGCAGTGGATAGAGCACCAGCCCTGAAGTCAGGAGGACCTGAGTTCAAATTTGGTCTCAGACACTTAACATTCCCTAGCTGTGTGACCCTGGGCAAGTCACTTAATCCCAATTGCCTCAGCAAAAAAGCAAAACAAAAAAACCAAAAAAACCCCCAAAAAAACAAAAACGAAGATGACTGATGGATAATATTTTCTAGTTTTGTTTTGTTTTGTTTTTTTTGCCAAAGGCTCATATAAAACAGAGATAATATTTGAACAACAGTCAAAAGTTTTTTCAGGAAAGGATTTTACAAATCTTGAATCTCTAAATAAATAATTTAAAACATTATTATTTATTTTCAAAATAAGAAAGACCTAGGTTAACAGCAATTTGAGAGGAAAATTTAGTTGCTTTTCTTCTTTTTTTTTTTTTTAAAGACAAAAGACAAAAGAGAAGTGATACTATTTGCTTAGGAAGGATTTATCATACTGACTGAATAGGAAATGTAAAGAATGGCAAAGTGATGAGATACTTCTAATGAACTTAATTCATTTCAACCAATATTTATTAAGTACTTACTGTAAAAGGAGCACTATGCTACAGGGCTGGATTTCTGTCACTTTTTAAAATTCAACTAAAAGTTGAATTAAACTAATTTACCAATCTATTAAATTTCTGAATTTATCATATCACAGAAGAAGCTAGAATGAATCATGAAAAGAAAAAAAAATTAAAGAAAAAGTTAGGAAGGTTCTAAGAAAATGAGCACATAATTTCACAACAATACATTTATAGAAGAGTACTAGAAGGGAATGACAAAAAAAAATCAAGCTAAACTTTATATAATAAAAAAAGAAGTCTTCAGAAAGATCTAAAAAAAAAATGATAGATATAACGATAAAGGAAGACTCTCAAAGAGAAAGCTTCTCAAGATAGAATACTCTTTAAAATTGAAAATAAGAATACAATAGCAAATTATTCCCAAAAGATGAAATAGAAACACTAGAGAGACCAGTAGTTATGCAAAGAACTCTTCAATGAAGCTAGAATTAAAACAACAACAACCATCACCACAACCACCCAAACTCTAATTAGGTAGTACTTTTGAAGATTTAGGTAAACAAGTGGATGAAAAGGAGAGAAATGAGAGAACTAAAACTGAATAATAATTTAGTTCCTCCTTAAATAACTTATTGCATTCTGCTACTTCTGAGTTAAAAAATACTCCCCCCCCCAAAAAAAACAAAACAAAACAAAAAAAAACAAAAAAACTGTTCACAGTACTTTTTTTCTAATCAACCTATTTTCTTGTGCCAGCTAGACTCATAACAAAGAAACAAACTATTTCAGGCTGGGATTGGTAGAGAGTAGGTTGGCAATATGGCCAAGTCAGCCTAAGAGTGGATGCTGAAAGAAGTGTATAGAGGTACCAAAGATAAACGGACTCAGTCACTTACGTAAAGCAGAGTTGGGACAAGAATAGATATCACTGGGGATGACTTTAAGTTGAAGGGTGGTCAAATAATCTAGTTGATTCAAGTCACACAACTTAAATCTTGAATAGCAAGAGTCTGATAAAAGTTGCTTTCAGAAATTCTGAAAAATCATAACTTGTCAAGCATACTTTAAGTATGATTCATCACTTGGGTAGAAAGATGAATTAGATGGTCTTAAAAATCCAAGATTCCAGACAACTACAAAAGATTTAATCGTAAGATCTTAAGGATTTTTACAGATGAATAAACTAAATCAACAAACTAAATAACTCTTTCCACTATACTATGATGCTTCCCTTAAAAAGTCTGTTTAAAAGTAAAAACCGCTCTGAATTTTAGAATAAAACGCCATTTAAACATTTATTATTTTCAATATGTAAAATCTAATTTAACCTAATTCTGTATTTCTTTTTTGCTAAGATTTATGAAATTTTGGGCATAATGGAACTCTCATGGAGCAAATTCTCTCCATACATACATATCTTCAAATACTCTGCAACTTACAGTTTGAGAACTGCCTGTGGCACTGAGAGATTAAGTGCTTATCTGCCTAATTCCCTGCCTGTATGTATGAAAGAGAACTGAGATCTTTCTGGTCTAGGGTCAATCAATACTACACTACATTTCTTCTTTATCTAAGCCTATTTAGTAATTGGTTAATCAAAAAACATTTCTTTAAAATGTTCTAAAAAAAGTTCTGTACAGTTCTAAAAAAAGAACTGTAAGACAAATGAAATTATTTTTATTAAATTAGGACTTACTAGCTAAGGAAATACAATCTTAATGTCAAAAAAATTTTACTTGATAAGCAGCAATAATATTTAAACCAGTTTTGTTATCAAGTATGTACTGATAGCAGCAATATTTGTTTCCATTGAAATCAAAGGTATATTCTATTATATGAAGGGCTTCTATTTAAAGGTATCATGATGTATAATTACATCTATGCGATAATCAAAGAAATCTGAGTAAATAGTTCCTTTTTAATTTCTTTTTCTTTTTTTGGTACCTAAGAGTATTTTATTAGTATCATCTCAAAAACTTGTGCCTGTGTTCTTTAGTTTGGGCATTCCAGTATCTGAAAAATCTTTCAGGGTCCAACTGTGTATAGAACTATTCCTAAATCTGAAATGTAAGTTGAGATAGAAAACAAAGTCATTTTAAGGTAGATGTATAAAGCATTTTTTTCCCTATAAAAATAGACCATATATTAACAGAGAAATCTAGTAAAGGGCTCAACTATTTCTCTATAGCTAGAATTCATGGAAAATAAGTTATTACCTTAGTGTTTGTGAATATTTTCCCAAATGTTCGGCACAGGCGCCAGAAAAATCTGGAGAATTCATGGACACAGGCAGTTGAAGCAACATTGATTTTACCGACTATTTCTATGAGTTGTGGTAACCTGAATGTAGAAAGGAAAAAAAAAACAAACCCGAACACATATTATAAATCATGTTCTGTTTCCTTGCTATAATTTGAGATGAAATACTGTACACAATAATCTGTGTCTCTACAATTTTATCCCACTGCTCCTTATTTTACCTCTGATCGCATAATGAAAGGGAAAGTGGCTTAGTTTAGTCCTGGACCACTTAAAAGTGCTTTAGAATTTATCAATGTTAGGTTTTCCCTCCACTGATGAAGACAGCAACTCATTCATGCCTACCTATCCCACAAGCTTCTTGTATCATCTATTATTCTTGTGCATCCCATACATTCATCTGTCTACAAATTAACTCAGTTTGCTATGATTCCAATAAGTTCCAAAGTTGCAAGTTTAGTTCATTTATAAGACAACTAGAAAAACAATTCAGAATGCCTAACTGGTGTGATAACATAACATCTTCACAGAAAAACAAAAACAAAACTAAGACATCCATAAATCAACAGAGGCATTCCCACCTAAGGTAATCAACATCATTTTGCAATAATATTAAGAATTCATCATAAATTCTAATAGAAAGCAATAATAATCTTTGGTATCAATATTCAGTTGGTTGGCCAATCGGCACTAGTTCTATGACTAGAATTGCCCCTTACAAACTTGTTTCACATCACATTGTGCTTTCAAAAAATTAACGAACAATATTTGGAAGAGCATGCTTTAATGAGTAAAAATACTAATTTTTTAATCAAGTTTGGGTCTAAAATCTTTTGGTGATGGCTGGGGTTTTTTTTTGTTGTTGTTTTGTTTTTTTTGGCATAGTTTGAAGCACTTTAAGATGTCAGAATTTTAAAAAATAAAGGAAAATTTACTACAGTCTACAGTGAACATTGTGGGCCTTTTGACTAGTAATGACTGTAGAGGAGAATCCTGAAAAAATCTAATTATGAGTAGTGTGAAACTAGTTAAAAATTTGCTTAAAAATTGTTAATTGATGTGCCAAAAATAAAGTCACCTGAGTGGGTGATATATCTAATCCAGATTTTCAGGTTGTTTTTTAGTTCATGATTATCTACTTCACTTCTTAATAATTTAGTCATTTTACTTTTTTTAGCTGGAGGGAGGGAAAACTAATGCACTTAGGCAAGTAGATTTCAACACTTTCTGGGTATAGATTTCTTGGGATAAAAGTGAGAAGAATACGTTGAAACTTCGTGGAAATAGACAAACTTACAATTGATTCACCACCCAGAGTAAGCTCTCCCAGCCTGTTGTACCCTCATGCTCAAGTTGATGGTCATAAAGTTGTAGCAGCACAGCTAATTGCTCACGACTCCCAATGATGGTGGCCACATCTTGAAGGGGTGACACAGGCCGAGGGAACCTCGTTACTGGAAATGAGAAAAGCCACACACACACAAAATCATATGAAGGAATTGAATATGAACTCTGGGGTTTAGATTCTATTTTTTTTTTATAAGGAGGAAAACCATTTCCATTAACTTTTTTCAGTGCTATATACTATACTTCCTATGATAAATATCAAATTTAAAAATGAAAATGGGAATTTCTGCATATTATAATAATTTCTTTTGGCATAACTATAGACACAATTATTTTATCCACATGGTATCATACATGTCATTTTTAGTCTACATTGGTATGAGACACAAACAAATAAGTTTGAAATCTGAACAACAAAATAAATTTGGTATTATGTGAACATTAGTCTAAATAGTCCTTTGGTGGCTACTGATTGGAAAAAATGTAAAATGACTAAATAATCACTCACAAACTTTTTTTTGTCCAAGAAAATTTTTAAGTAATCCCAGATATGTAAATATATAAAAAAGGTATGCAAACCAAACATTTGCTGATAATAAATTATACTTTTATGATTACTCCCCTCCCCATTCACTTACAAGACCCTATATGGAATCGCAAACCAGAGTTTAAGAAGCTGGGGTTTAGAAAGTGTCAAATTTATTGACATTTGATATTACTATTACTTAGCCAAATAAAATCCAAGAACAAAGGTCCTTAATACTATAAATATTTGTTAAATCAAAAAGGTTTTAAAAATATATAAGAACATTTGTGGGGGAGGTAAGAAGGACTCTTCTTATCTATCTCACATACTGTCATCAGCAACAAATTTGAGAGGTGAAGTATGAATGAACCTAATTGTGCACTCATTTGGGAAGATCTGAGTGTCTCTGAACTGCTGTAGCTCCAACATTTATCCAATCAAAGAAGAGGTTCAGAGGAGCTGGCAATTGCCACATGACATAACTTCTCAATGACCTGGAGCTCCCTTTGTATAACAGTGAAAAAGTTTTAAATAAAGGGTCTCTTTTTCATTTCATGTACTTCTTAATGTCTGACTAAAATTTCACTACAATGCATTTTTTTTTTAATGGCATGGAGATCACTCTAGTTGGCTATGTCAGGGAGTACAAATTTTGAAAGGTTCTAGGCCAACTGGAAAGATTTCAAGAGGCTCAATAAATAGCTATGTTTGATAGAAATCAATGAAACTACTAAAGGTGGATAAGGACCTGTATCTCTAAAGGAAATAATGACAAAATTTTTTGAATTCTTAAAATGTATTTCAACTAAAATATGTTACTTTGGAAGTGGAGAAAGGGGGAAAAACGTCTGGAAACTACTTTGACCAATCTATTACTGAATCTACTTATATGTTAACTCAACCACATAGCATAATACAATAACTTTTTTTCCCCTCCCATCTCTTACTGAACATAAGGTATAGGCAGGGAAAGAAGAAATTACTATATGGCTCTCAAGATGGTACCAAGAAAAAATCAAATGAACTTTTTCAAACTCAGATATATTATTAATGGAAGGAAACTAATTAACTGTACAAATAAAAAACATAAATTTAATTTAGTGGTGCAATGGTGACTATGAAAAGAATAAAATGAAATTATGAAAAAACCTAAAGAGGTTTATCTATTCATGGTGAAGCCATAAACTTTACATGTCACATAAATTATGGTCCCTAGAATCACAGACCTCTCATACACAAAAAGAACAAGAGTGATTTCTGGAATAGTTAAGCAATAATTACTTGAGATGTTAGGTTTTTAATAATATATATCTTCCTCCCAAAATCTAGTAAGTTCAATACCCTCTATCTGTGGCACTTCACCATGGAGCTTTGCTTTGCTTGAGAAAGGTGCATTCTGTAGCACCAATGCGAACAGTGAAGGAATCAAGGACTGCAAGGCAGAAAGATACATATGAAGCTTATGTTCATCCAGTCCATGCTCTCCTTCCTGAAACATAAGGAAGCTAATTTTAGTCTTTGAAAATTACCTTACAAACAGAACATTTTAAAAATCTACACTATAATTTTCAAATAAAATACCCACAAAGCTTTATTGCATTTTTAGATGTGTGTCAAAGGATGAAGTGGTATAAAGGCAATAAAACCATTCTTTGCTCAGAAAAGCAGTATTAAGTATCTTGAAGGATATTTGTGGGGCTCTCATTTTTTGAAATTCTTCCACAATTTAGGCAGTAGAATTTGAGGCAAATCAAAGAATATGTTATAATTGCAAAATTTTTCAAATACAATAGTTTCCTTTTTCTGTTGATCATCTATTAATTTGCTGACATATAATATTTGTTAGCACTGTACTAAAAAGTGAAGAAAATTTTTAAGAGAAAGAACCAGAGAGAACAGAAAAAGTAAAAAATGGGGGAAAAGTAACTATCATACAAAGAGATGTAAGAGCCTGAAAGACCAGAATCTTTGTATATGAAAAAAATGTATGAAAGCTTGCAAAAAAAAAATACATACTACAAATATACATGCAAGAGAGTTAACTCAAGTGAAAAGATATCCTACTGTCCTAAATATAGTAAATTAGATTTCCAGAACTGAAAAGTTGAATATGGGAATCATCTCTTATGAGACAAAAATAAAAATTTTAAAGATACCAGGTGCTAACTTTTTTTTTTTAAATAACATTTTTGGGAGATAATTACTTCTAAATAATACAATTTTCATAACAGAAGTCTAAGTAGCTCCAATTATTCACAGTCAGATAATAGTTGATAAAAGAACCTTACAGGAATCCTGTTTACACAAGTTTCAAATATTAAAATAAAACAAAACAAAACTGTACCCGATATTTTAAATAAGTATTCATTGCAAATTCTCCTGTCTAATTCCATAACATGGCAGAGTAAAGAGAATAATGGAATTGGAATTAGACAACCTGATTTTTTAAATCCCAGTTCAAGTTGCTGACTCTTTGTTGGAAAAAACCTATAGTTATACACCTGTCCCAACCTGTCGAGCCTCAGAATTATCCAAGGGAAAATAGGGTTAATATTCCTATTTTCTATTTCACAAGGATTGATATATAGAAAGTATAAAGAACTCTATACATTTGAGTTATGATGATGGCAACACACTTTCTTTAACCCAAAACAGGATTAACTTAATCTTTATTGCTCCTTGCATTCAGCAAGGTATAAAGGAGAAGAATTATTTTTTTATGGATTTAGGAGGACAGTCCAATCTCTAAAGTATAAATAATGGAAATGGACAAATGCTTACAAATAAAGGTATTTAAATTGAAAGAAACTCATAACACCAGTTTTGGAAGGCATCCCAGAGATCTTGACATAAAAGTAGTCCAGAAATTAATCCCAACTAATTTTTAGTTCCCATTACATAGCAAGAATGAAAAAATAAGTTTTAAAAGTGACAATAAAATACTTCATTAAAATAGTAATCTAGTGCAGTAAAAGGTATATTATCTTTATCAACTAGCAAGGTTTAGAAACCAGTCATTTCACAATGTCCAAGTATAAAAAACTTCCATTCTAGAAAGAGAATCTCAGTTGTAACTGAGGAGTGATACAGAAGGTATTTGCAAAGTGAATAATTAAAGAACAGCTGAGAAGACTGGGTCAGTCAGTTTATTAAGGAGTGTTGAATGTATGTATATGCTATATATGACTACTGCCCATGAATGGGTTCTCATCTCAATGTAGGAGCTTTTCTAATTGATACATTCTGTGATTCTAACATGTTCTTTACTATATATTAAGCTTCCATTAAAAAGTTGAGCAATGAAATTACCTACCCTGAGAAGTTTTTCAATTTTATTTAGAAGTGTAGGAATAAGATGAGACTGCAAATTTCCAAGCTCTGTCGTCCAAGCAGCATAGGCAGGTAAAAATACTTGATGTGTTGCATTAACTACTCTTTCTGAGGGATCGCCCAAGGCTGAGAGCAGCAGTTCAAAACCCTGTTAAAAGCAGAAGGGAATAACATTTGATTAACAGGCAAAATGAAGTAAAACTTACATCTTAAATTGATTAAGAATACAGATTAAATCAAATATTATCTGAGACTTGGGGAAAAAAAAACCTTTCATAATAACCAAAGAAAATAATTTTCAATCTAAAAGTATACCTGTTGGTATTTATCTGGATCATCAATGTATCCCATAATAATACCAAGGCTTTTGATTACAGCTTCTCGAACTAAATCTGCTTTATCTTCCATTAGCATCTGTTGTAACATGGAAAGAACCAGGGAGCTACGGATTTCTTTCTGTAAAGAAATGTAAAAATGAATATATTCTTAATATTTACACGTAACTGTACATATTCATAGAAATGTGAACTATGACTTTATTTGCTGAAGTTTTTTTCTCCTCCTTGAATAACATCATACTCATCATATATATGTATATATAGAGAGAGACGGATATAGATATTTTTATATAACTGTAGTATTTTCTAATTGTGGTATAGTCAGTAGTGTATTTTCACAATTTTTCAATGTTATTGTAACACAATGCTAGATAAATTAATTACAGGAAAAGAAAATTAATGCCTGCTGTTATAAATTGGCAGCAGTAACTTCAGGATTCTGTTACTATTAATATGTCAATGTTATGTTAATATGTGAAATTGTGAATGATTATCTTGCAACCCCAGAAAAAAATGCCGGCAGGAAAATATTATGTAGTTTCAGGTATGCAAATTATGAGGAAATTACAAAGATTTTCCTGTTTTTGAAAAAACAAAAGATAAAGTAATGACCTAAAAATACAATCAGGAGAAAAAGTTATGGTATGGCCTAGGATACAGAGAGTCAGGAAGGCCTGGACTCAAGTTTTACCTCTAAAGCACACTGACTATATAAACCGGGGAATTCCTGAACAGACTAAGTTGCATTTTGAAACCCTTAAGAACTCTCATCAACTGATTTCAGAGGACCTATGATGCCTACCCCTTGAGAAAAAAGCAATGGACTCAGGCTTCAAAATAACACATACTTTTGGGTATGGATAATGCAGGAAATCATTTTGCTTGATTATGCAAATTTGCTTAAAAATTTTATTTTTTTTTCTTTTTTCCCCTCAATGGAGGTGGGGAGAGAGGAGAAAAACACTTTTTTTTTTTTTTAAATAAACTGAAATTTTTTTTTTAAAAAAAGGACTAAATATGGATTGGTAGGGAGAGGGTTTCCTAAGAATTTCTTACACTAATGGAATCATGACTCATAATGGAAGCATGTCTCATTCCCTATGAAACCCTTCTATATTTTTCAATATAGACATGATGGGAGAATGAGTGTAAATATTCAGATAACGTCTTATTTGAATATAGCTATTCCTTTAAGTTCCAACAGCAAGAAATCAGACTGCTATTCCTTGATACTCTAGTTTTTGTTGTTGTTGTTTTTAATTGGTTAAGATAATGGTTCTGATAATACTAAAAAAAATTATTTAAGATCTACTGTTTAAAAAATATTTGTAAATATTTTTTTATTAAAGCTTTTTATTTGCAAAACATATGTATGGGTAATTTTTCAACATTGACCCTTGCAAAGCTTTCTGTTACAAATCCCCCCCCCCAACGCCCACCCCTCCCCTAGAGGGCAGGAAGTCTTCCACATGATAATAATATTAAAATACTTGACAAATTGATTATGTGCATACATATTTTTACAGTTATTTTGCTGTGCAAGAAAAGTCAGATCTACAAGAAAAGAAAATCTGACAAGGGAAACATAATGCAAGCCAACATCAATAGAGAGCATGAAAATGTTATGTTGTGGTCCACATTTCATATCCTTCTCTCTGGGTGTATATGGTTTTCTTCATCACTGACCAATTGGAATTGGTAAAAATATTTTTTAAAAAAAGTTTTTTTATGGATATTTTAAACTATCATGCCATCTCAGGAAAAGGATCACCAACATAATTTTATTCTATGTGTTACTAATATTATTATTAATTTTATAGAGTTATGGACCTCTGAGTTCACTAGGATAGGGAATCAGGTATACATACTTCTTCCAATTAAGGTAGCTAAGTAATGGGCACTGAGATGACTTGTTCCAGAGTCACAAAATTAACATTTTAAGGGATAGAATTTGAATAGAGATTGTTCTGCCTTAAAGGATGGCTTCTTTATCCACCATGCCATAATGACTCATTATTATTAAATTTTTGGCCAATTATTAAAATGTGTAAATTTCAACTCAGTTTTTAGTTTCTTTTGTTTTTTTTGCTAAACTTGATTAATAACATCTCATGATCAAACCAGGAAAACTGAGCTTTCTTAAAAATATACCAAGACTCAGTGAATGGCTATATATATATAGTGAAGTTCATTAAAATTAGGGATCCATTTGATAGTCTCATGAAGCCTGTGAACTACTTCTTAGAATCCTTGGTTTAATCATTGTAAGTTCAGAATACATAGATAGAATTATATACAATTTGGAGTATCATCAGAATTTTTAGTTATTATCAATGCTTTCCCATCCCCAATAAAAACAAAAGGAATTTTTATTTACAGTTGAAGCAAATGCAATTGTTCCTATTCCTCATATGCTCTTATGTGGGAACTTAATTATATTTTGATGCTAAAGTTTCTGCATCACTATGGTGCCTAGTAAGTTTGCTACAATAACACTTTGCCAACCCTATTTCTACTTAAGAGGGTAGAAAAACAGCTTTCCTTGGAGCCAAGTTTGTCTCTCTTAAATAGAGGTTCTAGAAACAAATTTATGCCAATTGGACATCTTATGATAGTTTCCCCCTTATAAAAAAATGAGAGTTCTGTAGATTTACCTCATAACTAGGAGATTGTACAGGAGATTGTACTGATTCAAAGTTAAAAGAAATTTGTGGTGTAATTAGGCTGTTCTTTAATAGAATAATCTACCCTGAAATTCCATTCAGATTTTTAAAAAATTTTGTTTTATTTCCTTTGAACTATTGTTTTTGCTCTAAGATTAAATAATGGTATAATTGAATCTGAATTAACCAGAATTCTTAGAGATTTAAATTAGTTGAATTTGCAGACTGATTTAGCTACCCTTTGTATTTCAGCCCTTTTGAAAATTTTTTAAAAATGTATCAGTCTGTCACTTCTGATGGACATTATTCTTTTGAAGAAGGAGGTTATTCAGGCCAGTTCCAATAGACTTGTGATGGAGAGAGCCATCTGCATCCAGAAAGAGGACTGTCGGGACTGAATGTGGATCAGGACATAGTTTTTTTCACCTTTTTTGTGTTGTTTGCTTGCTTTTCTCTCTTTTTTTTTGTCCTAATTTTTCTTGTGCAGCATAATAAATGTGGGAAATATGTATAGAAGAACTATACATATTTAACACATATTGGATTACTTGTTGTCTAGGGGAGGGGTGGAGAAAGGGAGGGAGAAAAATTTAGAACACAAGGTTTTGCAGGGGTGAATGTTGAAAATTATTTCTGCATGTATATTGAAAATAAAAAGCTATATTTAAAAAAACAACAATGACAAGAAAAAATCATATCAGTATACTTTTGTAACTTAGCAATGAAAGTTTCTTAGATTATAGTTCTTGGTGCTATTGCCATATGGACCTTTTCTCTCTGCCTTAATTTTTTCTTCTCCAAAAGAAATAGGGGCTAAAGGAGTTGCGATCAGAAACCACAAGCAACTATTTGTTAAAAATACTTGCAAATGACTGCTTTATGGTGATATCAAAGGATTATTATCCAAGCATAGAGATTTTTTAAGAAAAATAAAAATAAAAATTCTTACAGGAAGGTAAGGTGCTAGGGCCCCACAGGATTCAGCCACTAGAAGTCGTCTCTCTGGGTATTTATGATTAATCTAGAGCAATAAAATGCAAGAGAAGAAACAATGAGTGATTAACTTTCATTGAAATCCTTTTAGTTATATGTTAGTGAATTTTTGGATATATCTCTAACTGAATTTTAAATTATTATGCTATGTAGAATTCACATGTAATGCTTTATGAGATAAATTAAACAGGTAACGGAACTTCCTTTGTATGCTAGTTATGTTTGTAACTGATTCTCACTAAAATTTGTATTCTTGACTTTTGAGTAGGCTAAGACTTTTCCACTGCTGGCCTATAAACCTATGAGGAACTTTAGGGAGGAAGAACTAATTTTTTAAAAAAAATTTAACAAAGACTGGATTCAAGAGGAAACCATGTTAGGAACTAGAAAGAAGTTTAGATTATTAGATATTCTTTATTAGAGAATAAGGAGTTTCAGCAAAATTGGGAATGGAACTGGGATATATTCACTCTCTCTGCTCTCTTAGTAAATGGAGAAATGTAATAATGTCCTTACAAAGAAAGTTCTGTTATTAAATATTGTAAGATATATTTAGGATTTGGAGATTGTTTGCTCAAGAGTTTTTTATTTTTTGTTTTTTTTTTTTGAGAGTAAAATCCCAGGGTCAGATTGTACCTGCTATCAAACGACCAGACTAGCTCAATATGAAAAAGTTCATTATTAATGACTGAGGTGAAAAATGTTTTGGCCTTAGGAATTCACAAAATTAAGAAAAATATAAAATAGCCCTCAGTATTGTATAGTTCCCTCTTTGGTACTCTTGACAAGAGTGAGAAAAAAGAGGGTAGTGGGTGTTAAAGATGAGCTTTTATACTGTGTATAAACATTGATTTATATGACTTTGATCATCATAGATATGATTAGAACCAAACACTACTATCTCCTCTTAAAGAAAGTTTTGCTTTGTATTTGTACTTGTAATGGAAGGAACTCAAGACAATTACTGTCCATTCAAAAATTATCTGTGATAAAAAGGCATATAATTACTAGATCTCATGTAATTATAGAAACATAATAAATAAAATCCCAACAGAGGTAATTACCTGTTCCCAACATTGTGGCAAAAGCTCAGCTTCTACACGTGTTGGTCCAACATGGCGTGCAAATGCAACACAACCAGTCAGTATCATCTGTCTGAAAGTACAAATCAATAGAAGGAAATATGTGAAATGGTATGTTAATTCCACTAGGCAGAACTAGACTAGAAAGTTGAAAATTATGAAGACATAGATTTTATTTCAATATGAGAAAGAAGTTCATAAGAGAATAGTCAAATAAACAGGCAGCTTCATGAAGCAGTGAGCTCCTTGTCACTGGAATAGCTTAAAGACTGAATGATCAGAAATGTTGGAGAAGGAACTTCTGCATAGAGTGAAAAATTGGATGAGATTTTAGGATTCTTGGGTTATATGAAATGCCCAGTGCTTCTATATGCACTATGATAAGCCATTCAGAGTCTCATTCAAACACATTTTGTGTTTTTTGATCAGTCAACCAGCATTTATTAAAGTGCTTACTATGTGTCAGGCATGATGCTAAGCACTGAGAATACAGAGAAAGGCAAAAGACAAAACAAAATCCAAATGAAAAAGAACAACCCCAATTCTGAAAGAGTTCACAATATAGTGGGAGAGACATTTCTTTGGAAACAAGAAATATTCAAGATAAATTAGAGATAATTATCAAAGGGACAGCGTGAGTATTAAGAAGAGGTCAGAAAAAGTTTCTTATAGAAGTGAGGATTTTTATGGGATTTAACTGAAATCCAACAAAGAAATGCTAGGAAGATGAGGATGGAGAACTCCAGGCAGGAGACAGTTAGTGAAAATGTCTGGATTAAGAATATGGAGTATTATATGGAAAGGTGGCAAATGATTCTGGTTCGCAGGCCATATGATGGAGAGCAAGGTGATAAAGGGCTTTAAAAGTCAAACAGAGGATTTTATATTTGTTCTTAGAGGTAATAAGGAGTCACTGGAGTTTATTGAGTTTAGGGGGAAAGGGAAGAAAGGAAAAGGTGTCATGGTTGGACCTGTACTTTAGGAAGATTAATTTGACAGTTGAGTGTAAGAGGCTAGGGTGGTGAAAGACGAGTCAGCAAAGTTAATCCAATAGTCTAGGAAAGAGGTAATAAAAGCCTGAAACACAGTAGTGGCAGTATCAGAAGACAGAAAGGGTTAGGGTTTAGGGGAAAAGGGGAATATAAGAGTTAAAAATGACAGGATTTGACAACTGATTGGATTTTGGAGTTGGTAAAAGAAACAAGTCCAGAATGACACTTAGATTGCAAGCCTGGATAATTAGTTTTATAGTTTAATAATACAACAACATACTAGTGAAATAATACTTGTCACTAGTGAGCAAATATCACTAGCGAGTAAATGTTCAACACTAAATCCATGTTTTCAGGCATAATTATGTATAACTATCTTTAAAATTTTATAATGTGAAAACAAGATGAAATCCCATTTAAAAATAAATTAGTTTTCATATAAAAATGAGGATACCACATTAGAATGCTCATTAGAATGTTCTTTCAAAATACTATGTGCCATTTTACAAGTAATACAAGTTAAACATGGAAGTACATGCTTGTAATTCCAGTTACTGGGAAGGCTGAGGCTGGCGCATCACTTTCACCTTGGGAGTTCGGAATTGTAGCTGGCTGAGGCAATTAATTGAGTATCTATCTGTACTTTGTTTACTATATATTATATATTAACATGTATGTAATTAACCTTGGGGATGGGTGTGAGGGGAGAAAACTAGGCTATTTAAAGGAGTTAAGTATTAGACCAGAAATGGAGTAGGTTATATCTTTAATACTAATGAGACTAGAAGCCCTTTTACTTTGAGTAAGAGTTATTTTCTTTACTGGCAAAATTTTCTTTTTCCTTTGTAATGGTTACTTAGGAGTTAAAATTGTAAAAATCACTGCTGTGATCACAACTGATAATAGTTTTAATAATTCATTTAGTCAAATTGTGATTTATTTTTAATTAAAAACCTTTTTTAAAAAAATCCATTTTTTTTTTGACTTCTACCCCTCCCTTCCCAACAACAAAAAGAAACCTATGCAACAAGTATGCGTAGTCAAGGAAAACAAATTCATATGTTGTTCATGTTCAAAACACATGTTTCAAACTGCCATGAGTTCATCACTTCCTGATCAGGAGAGTCCTCTGGAATGTTACTGGTCACTGAATAGATTAATTCTTAGTCTTCCAAAGTTTTTTTTTTTAACAGTTTCATCATAAAAAATGTCCTGGTTCTGTTCATTTCTTTCATTCAAGTCTTCCCAAGTATTTCTGAAACTGTCCCCTTCATAATTTCTTACAGCACAATGGCAGTCCACTACCTTCATCTATCCTAATTTTCTTAACCACTTCAGAACTGATAAGCATTCCCTTACTTTGTAGTTCATTGCCACCACAAAAAGAGCTGTAAGAAACAGTTTGGTACATATAAGTTATTTCTCTTTTTCTTTAATCTCTTTGGAGTAGCAACCTAAAAGTGAGTCACTGGGTATGGACAATTTAAAAATTTCTTGGGCATAGTTCCACACTCCTTTCCAGAATGGCTAGACCAGTTCAACGTTCTAACAATAATACATTTATTCTATTTCCTCCCTACAATCCTGTAAGATGAATCTGTCATTTTCCTTTTGTTAACTTTTTCATTGATTATATAGGTGTAAGATAGAATTGGAGAGTTACTTTAATTTAAAAATCTATAAATATCTGTGATATCATGCATTTTGTATATGGACACTAATGGCTTAATGAGTGTATTAGATATTATCTCAAGACAATTAACAAATGTGGATTTAGTAAATGCAGCAGATTGGAGTATCCTCATTTTACCAATCCCATTCCTAACAAAACTGCTTAGGTAGTGCTAATTAAACCTGTAGCTGTCAACACTGATCCATTTCCTCCACTCACATATACTGTCCATAACGTATCTTCTTTCTTCTGTATAGTTCCACTTTTTTTTTTCAGGAGTTTAATATACCCATTGCCTTCACTGTTAGCCAATCAAATACTTTTATATAATATATCAATTTGTTGTCACTATCATCAATGCCAGAAAACACCTTGAAGGTTCAAAAAAACTGAATTAGATCCCAACAAAACCAATTATATAAAGAAAATAATTCAAATACATTTTTAGAAGAGTGACTCTGAGAAAACTTATGAAAAATAACTTTAGAAAATTTATATGGAATAAGAACAAAGGTTGCATTGATGCGCAGGTTGATACCTTCTCTATAACTGCTAGTACTGAGAAACTGCGTGACTTGACTTGGGGTTCAAGAGATTTGAGCTTCCTGACTCTAAAGCTAAGCTTTCCCCTCACTCCATCCCAATATGTGACAGATGCTTCTATTCAAAAGTAAAAGCAATAAATTTGTAATTTTAGAGGAAATTATCAATAGAAAAACTTAAAAATGAACTTACATAAATAATTAATCCTAACATTAAGTTTTCTCAGTTATTTATGACTGGACTGTTATGCCACAAAGTGTGATAGAACTATCATTAAAATAATTATTTTGCCATATTTCAGATTATAGGTATCACAACAACACTGGAATTAAGAGTTTCATGTAAATTTTAAAAATTTGGTAGTTTGCAATTTCAGTCATGTAAGGATTCACTCCATCATTATTCAGATCATAATCGCTCAGTGCCTTTTTATCCTTTGTGGCTTTTATAAATTTTCTTCACAGAAAATTCACCCAGTGTGCTGGAGACCTTTCTGGGTCTTTTTACATTTTATGCATATCAATGGACCTTTGGGGTATCTACCTATCATATCTAACTTTTTTTTTTAAAATCAAATCCATGTGACTTCTGATGAACATATTTTCTAATATTCCTTAAAGTATTAGCACTTTATAAAGCCACAAATTCAGAAGCGCAAGGGTCCTTGGTGGTCATCTAGTCAAACTCTCTCCCTCTGATGATGAAGAAACTGAGGGCCAAAAATGTTAATGAATTTCCCCAAGATCCAGTATCTACTTCATGGTAGAGAACAAGACCTAGGTTTGAATCTTGCACCTGATACTTAGTAGCTATTTAACCTAAAATCATGATTGATTCAGTTTACCTCTTTTGGTTATAGCTTCCTAACCTTTAAAATAGGGATAAAAAAGGGAATTTAGATAATGTATATAAAACATTTTTCAAATCTTTAAGTACTGTTAAGTATGAGTTAAATAACTTATCAGTTTCCATCCAAGCTGCCATGAAAGTCAATCTTGATAATTTAAGAGCCTGCTCTTAAGCAAGTGCTCCAAGATAGACAACATTCTTTTTTAAAATAAAGAGATGAGTCTGCTCTAGGGAGTAGCTGGAGATCATAAAAATGCTTGTGCAATTTCCCAAATGCAATCATACTTCTTTCTGCTACTTAGTCATACTCTTTCCCAAAACATTTTCCAATATATGCTTCACCATACTCTCTTATGCTCACCTTCATAATGAAGTCATTGAGTATCAAATTATATACTAACTTAAAGCTTTAAAGGGGCTAGCTGAATTTTATGTAGAATTTTTCTATCTCTATCTTTGGCAAGAGATGTTGATGGTAGGATTCTGATTATTTCTCCCAGACTACCCCAACCCAAACCAGCTCCTATCTCTGAGCCCCACAGAAATCATTAATCATGGGTTTCACTAGAACAATGAACAGTCAGCATATTGTGTAATCATATCACCAGGTTGCCACTTGAAGGTTACCACAAACCACCACACAGAAATCAGATAATAAGAAAGAAGCACCAATAGGATGCAAAACAGGACAATGGGCAGCAAACTGCAATAAAGGATACTTTATTTCTGGGACTTTGTGCTGAGCCCCTATGCTACCTCCCTCTCTTTGTAAGATGCCTCATGATGAGGTGAATAGTTATAGTGAGGATTTTTTTTTTTTTGAGCCTTACTAGACCTTAAAAGGAGATGCCAGCACGGTACATAATGGAGAGAGAAGGAAAGGGAAAAGGAGAAAGAGGAAGGGAGAGAGGGAAAAAGAGAATATATACTCAGTGCAGTGAAGGTTATTTGAGATATTATATGTAAAAGCAGATTGTCTTGAAAGTTTTAAGAAACTTACTTAAAAGAAAATTACCTTGAAAAATTTGAAGTGCAGTCAGCCAGAAAAAAAACTTCTTTATGGGAAATTATAAGAAAAGAAGAAAACTAAAATAATTTTTTCCTATGGTGCTAGTGGCACCTATGGCCAAGTGGGGGCTTCAGAAATAAAGTTCTATAATTAATGTTGCAGAACTGCTAAAAACATCAACAGAATATTCTCTACAGATTCTGAGATTAATCATTAAGGAGGAGTTTAGCAACTAGTTATTTTGAGATTGCAGGAAAAAAAATCCTGAGACTCTGGGGGTAATTTCAAGAACTTATTCCCTTTTGAAACATTTTAGTAAAATTTGAGGTACCAATCTGTAGAATTTAAGGAAAAATAAAGATAAAAATCTTATAAAAGTTTTATTTTTAAAAAAGCTTTTTAAAAGTAATTGACAAGATTAATAGCTTCATCATTCTAGGGCAATGAAACAAAGTTAGTAAGCAGAAAGCATAGAAATTAAGAAAATGAAAAAATAGGTAAATAGTAATTTTTTATTAACTCTTTCTTGACTTCTTATTTTGTCTGCAAGTCCCTCTTTGCACCACTGGGAAAGGAAAATAAAGAAAAAGCCTAAAGGCTAGGTTAGATTGGTTGTTGTCCTTCATTCTTGAAGAGGACGAAAATGACATCACTATGTCCGACTGTGATTGATTAGACCAATATTAGTTCAGAATGCTCTGCCACAGTAGGACATAAACAGTCCCTATGAATACTTGGGGTGGCTTCTCTAATTTTGTGCATCTGAATTTTCTTCTTAGCTAATTCAATTCTGCTTTGCTCATGGAATACAACAACTTCTCTGATGAGGGCCCTCCATGCTGGCTGGTTTAGGGCCAGTGTATATATCCCAGGTCATACAATCAATTCTATACAGAGATCTTGAGAATGTCTTCATACTGCTTTTTTCTGATCGCCTTGAGTGTTTACCCTGTGTGAGTTCTTCCAGAGACATGGGTTCATCTCAGTTGTAGGAACAGATAGACCATTATAGCCCATGTCCTGGTGTTAATCCCTCTTATCTCAAATCAGAACAAGAAAAGAAAATGCTAGGGAACTGTAGTAAAACTTGAATTCTGTCCCATCTGGTAGAAAGAAGGGGAAACAACTGCATAGGGGCCTCACATACCCTGTCTCAGCAGCTCCTTAACCCCAGCACCTGTAGCTGTGAAGAGTGAGTCAAGTCCAGGTTCTACCAGAAACTACTATCAAAGGGTGAACCTCGCACTAGCCACTCCAGCCTATAGCTAGAGGGCAAACTCTCCCAAGTCAGTGTTTCCAAGGCAGGCCTGGACCATGGAAGGTCCCAGCTATTGCCTGAAAGAGTCCAGGTGCCCCTGGTAGCACCTAGTGTGGCAATACCATGTGGGAGAGCCAGGCAGCCTCTGACTTTGGTTAAGTCCACCTTCTATGTCCCAGCTGTAGAAATATTTGTATTGGTTATAAAATTTATTCTAGGCCTGTTAATTTAAAGTCTTTAAAGCAAGACTTTAAAATCAGGAGGTTTTGAAGTTGGGTTAGCAAGAAATTTTCCCACATTTGATTACCTTCCTCCACCCCCACCATATACACACATATGTATGTATATGTATATACATAGACACACATATAAACAGTTTTTTCTTTAGTTCAAATACACAGCAAGATAATTTAAAGCATGATTTTTTAAATATGAGTTTTATCTTAAACAAATCAATTCTCTTAAGTTTTCATATTCTCATTTTAAAATGAATGAGTTGAACTGAAATGTGTTGAAGCTTACAAAAAATTAGGTAAAAAATGGTGTTTAGAGAAAGAGCAAAAATTAGGAAAGAAGATGTCTAAGGCAGAACTAACTAACTGACTATTTTGCTTTCATTTTCTTTATCCTATCTCTACCATTTCTCCATTTTCTCTATCTCTTCAAACAGGAACAGATAAACATATTGAAGAGGAAACTGAAAACCAACATGAGTGAGGAAAGAATAAGAATAAGAAAGTATTTCATACATCAGTACTTAAAAAGATCTGAGACTTTATCAGCATGGACATTCTTTTCATTGACACCTCTACATATATATAGATATAATACCTCTACACTTTAGTAGACAAACTTTATATGGGGGGAAAACTACTACTTGGTGACCAAAGTTCTGGCTAAGGCTTTTGAATGTGGATGGCCTGGTCTCTGGATAACATGAAGTCTGAGAAAATATCCTGCACTCTGTCTGTTGCAGCACCTCACTACCTATAGACACTGACATACTTCCATTTCTAATCTTACAGTTTCCTTACTGTAGAAAATGAGAGTCAATAAAAAACCAGAAGATAAACCAGTGTTTTCTCTCCTTCACACATAGTGCTAGACACAAACTTAATCACACATTGGTGTTGTCTCAGTCAAACTGAGACCTGTTAAAGACCAAGGTCTCCTTTGGCATCCAGGACTATCTCCAGTCGTCCTGATCTGTGTCGAACCAATGGGCCCACATGATTCCAGAGGAGAAAGTGAGGCAGGTGACCTTGCACAATCCTCCCTCCCTTAAGTCCAATTCACTGGCATGGCATGGTATCACTTCCCTGATGTCATAGTCCTCTTCGAGAATGAAGGACAAACAACAGCAGCAAACAGTGCCAGGCACACAATAGACTGTGACTGACTCTCTCAGTGTTCTCTCGCTTGGCAATAACATCAACTCCTGTGGTTTCCGCTATAAAAATAACAGCCAAATCTAAGTCTTTAGTCCTAATCTAAATCCTTAAATCTAGTTCAATGTTACCAATTGCTTTTTGGACACGTATGTCTTATCTGCTTCTCAAATAAAACAAAACAAAACAAAACAAAACAAAAAAAAAAAAGGAAGAAAAGTCCCATTATTTTCTTCCATAAATCTATTCTTCTCCCAAACCTCTATTTTAATAGAAGGGACCGCCTATTTTCTTAGGACATCCAGGCTTATAGCATCAGAATGATCCCTGACTATTTTCTCTTAAACTTTGATTATATGCTATCAGTTGCTAACTTTTGTCTCTTACATTTGATTCATAACCTTTCATGTGAGTACTACCCTAGAGGGTTATCTTCACTATTTTCTTCTCTCCTTTTTCTCCTTCCCCAATCCATCTTCTAAATAGTTATCAAAATAAATTCATTAAGGTTCAAGTCTAATTGCATGACTCATCACCTTATCAAAAAGCTTCAGTATCTCACTGAAGTATGACCAGTATCAAATATAAACTACTCAGCCTGGCCTTTTTCAATCTAGACAATGGTTTCTTAAACTTTTTCTACTTATGATTTTTGCCCCCAAATTTATATATGTATATGAATTTTTACATGGCTCCGGGTTATATCAACATATAAAATAAGCATACAAGACAAAGATTTATTGAAAATAAATCAAAGGTTCTCCTGACTTCAGGGTTGGTGCTCAATCCACTGTGCCACCTAGCTGTCCCATAACATATACTTTTACTATTAAAGATGAAAGCAAAATTGCATACTAATGAGATAGATGTGATTGTTTATTTTTATGTAAAGAATTACATCTTTATGGAATATTTGGTACCTTTTACTGGTGCCAATTTTTTTTGCAATCCTTACATTAAGTTATGTGATGCCCTTTGAGGTTGTGACCCACAGTTTAAGAAGCTTTTATCTAAGAAAATTATAGGGTTTAATGTAAGTCTGATAGGAAAAAAAAGTATGAGAAAGCTAATGAAACCTAAAATTTCATTGTATAGTACTTCAAATCAGGTAGTTAATATTCCTCTCTTTGATGTGGTCAGATCACATCTAGAATATTGTGATCACATCTAGAATATTGTATTGAGCTCTGGTTGACATTTTAAGAAGGATATTAAGAAATTGGAGAGAGTCCAGAAATGAGAAATCATGAGGGTAAAAGGCAATTCACTAATATGCCAATCAATAAACATTTATTAAGTACCATGTCAGGCATTGTGTTAGGAATATAAATATGATGAAACATTTGGCATCTATGCGGCATAGGAGATGGTGTGTTAGAAATGGAAGCAGGAAGAACTGAGTCTCTTAACTTCTGTTTGCCTCAGTTTCTCATCTGTAAAATAAGGATATTAATAGCATCTATATCCCAGGTGTAAAGCACTTAGCACAGTTCCTGTTATATGGTAAGCATAATATAAATGCTAGTTGTTGTTGTAACTTGCAAGGAGCTTAAATTCCAATGAGGGAGACAACAAGAATATACACACAGAGAACATAAATAAATACAAAGATATTAAAAATTAGGTAATCTGGCAAAGAAGGCACCAGAAATTGGGATCAGAAAAGGCTTCTACAAAAGAAGACAATTGAAGAAGAAGACATCTGGAAAAGAAATGAGTCTTTCAGATGGAGGTAAGAACTGAGTGAATCTTAGGTAGTGAAGACAGTCAACATGGAGACAGGAAATGAAGGTCATGTGATAATGGAGGGAAGGCCAAATTAGTTGGACTGCAGCATGTGAGAGTGATGTTTAATGAAGCTGGAAAGAGAAGTCTATATACACATATATGCATGTGTATGTATGTGTACATATATATTTTTTTACGACTCTTAATAAGTCACCAGTACAGACATAGGAGCTAATACGATCATTAAGAGAAACTATAGAAAAAATAAAAGAGTGAAGGACAGCTTTGGGAGAGAGGGAAGAAGATCCAGTCAAAGAGGCAGTAAGGAAGGACTTTATTATTATAAAAATCCAGAAGAGGAGTGATCATCCAAGAGAGGAAAGTGGTCAACAGCATTAAAAAGGATTAGTATTGAGAAAATATCATCATATCCAATTAAGCAATCGTGGGTAATTTTGGAGAAAGCAGTCTTGGTTCAATGATGAATTTGAAACCCAGATGCAGAGGGTTGAAGATTGAGAGAAATAGTAAAGGAAGAGAATGTAGATAATTTGATTTAGGCTGAAAAAATAAGTAGAAACATGACAATAATAGCTTGAGGGACTGTAGAATCTAGTGAAGAATTTTTAAGGGGAAACAGGAGCTTATTTCAAGGCAGTAGGGAAGAAATCAAAGGATAAGGAGTAGTTGAAGATTAGAAAGAACAATGACATTGAATAAACAAACAAAAATCCATTTAAGTGTTTACTAAGAACTCTTTGTACTTAGTGCAGGAGATACCAAGGGGGGGGAAAAAAAAAAAAAAAAAAACAACTAGATGCCAGGGGTTACAGTTCCCTGAAGAAGACAAGTAGGGTTTGGGACCAAAGTCACACATGGAAGATTTACTTAGACAAAGAGATGAATCATCTCACTGTTAGAAAATGGCAGAAAGGAGATAGAGTAGGGTATGATATAAAGGGGTTTCTAGACAAAGAGAAGGGCTCAATTTTTTCATTAAAGTAAGAAGAAAAGTCCTTTGTGGGAGATGGAAGAATATGTGTGTGAAGTTTAAAGACTGAGAAGAAAAGCCAGGACAGAATTTCTAGAGAGTAACACAATTAGAGAGGATTAAAAAGATTACCATGCTGCAATAAGGGTCCAACTAAAAAACCTGGGCAACATGAATTTATAATATACTTAGTTGGCAAGGTTGAGGGACATTTTTCAGGTACCACAGGAGAAGGAATAAAGAAACTGGATGGTGGAGAAGCTTTGAGATTTAGCAAAGGTAACCTTATGATGGACAGGAGATAAGAGGAAGGCACAATATAGAGTTGAATTAGAAAACCAAAGGGTCAAAATTGGAGAGGAAAGAAAGTCAGAACAGGGACAATAGCATGAAAAGGTATTCAGGGAAACAGATATTAGAGATCTGGATTATATTTAAGATTGGATTTAGAAGAGACAGACAGAATGATAGGAAATTATGATCAAATAGAGAACTGTCACAATTTTTATTAAGTGAAATAGTGGGGAAAGATGTGGGGAAAGAAAAAAAAATTGGTTGAAGGACTTGGCTATGTTTAACTTGGAGAAAGGAAAATAAAGGATTGGGAATAACAGTTGTCTTGAAATAGTTGAAGGACTGTAACAGTGAAAAGAGATTCTACTTTCTTGATAGGTCCCTGACACCAGAATATGAAGCACAGGTTGAAGTAGGAGAGACACATTTAGGCTAGGTATTAGAACAAACTTCCTAACATCCAAAAGTAGAATGAGCAGTCTAGGAAAACAGTAGTTTCCTCTGAACTGGATTGTTTTCAGATAATGATTATGTCTAGGGTATAGGCCATAGTGTTTCAGGACCTTTCTGACATTTATTTTAGTTGTTAGAGGAAGTTTCATTCAATAGAGGCAAGCATTAAAATGTTGAAAGCTGTAGAGGCTTTGTAAAGATTGCTAAAAGTAAGGGAGAGAGGAAAAGTGCTCTTTATTTCAATTTCATTCTTTCAGACAATGATACCACAATATGTATTCTCTCCCCCAGGTTCATAACCCTAGAGTTCTTTATGATTCTTACATGGCTCTCAACTCTCATATTCAATCACTTACAAACTTCTATTGGTTTGACCTTCACAACATGTCTCAAATTATTAAAATAATTCATCATTATCATCATCATCAATAACTAGTATTTATATAACATCTTAAACATCGCAAACCATTTAAATCAACCATGCCACTATAGATGCTAGTCTATCATCTTCATTTTACAAATGAGTTAACCAAGATGAAGTGACTTAGTTATGGGTCACAAAGTTAGTGTCTGAAGTATGATGTGAAATCAGGCCTTCCTGACTCTAAACCTAATGCTTAAACCGAGCTGCCTCTAATTCCCATATTAGCATCAGTTACAAGTCCTTGCCATTTAAAAGAAATGATAACAATCCCCTAACAGTGTTTCTCCCACCTTTAGTCTTCAACATGTCAGGTGTATCATATCAGTGCCAGTGTAATTATCCTTATATAGAAGATATTTATACATGTCCCTGTTCACAAATCTTCGATGGCTCCTTACTATCTAATGTTTCAACTTCTATCTTCCAATGTCCTCCAAAATGAGATAATCATACCTTTCCTTTCTGTTTTTTTTTTTTTTGGGGGGGGGGGAGGAAGGAGAGAAAGGCTTAGAACCTATGATTTCACTGGCATAAGGAATTCCTGCAATATAAACTGCTTTCAATAAAAGATCAACAACTCATCTGTAATTTAGAGAACTGCCTAGGGCACTGAGAGATAATATGATCTGTCCATGGTTCTGTATTTGGTATATGTTAAAGACAGGACTTGAAGTCACATCTTTATGACTCCAAAGTTGTGCTTCCATTCACTATGCCCTACTATTTCTCTGTTAATATTCTTATGTTATTTCTATGTGTTTTAAGCTCCTGAAAAAATTATTCTTCATTCTCAAAATATACTCTTTATTTCTTTAACTCTTATGCCTTTACTCATTATTACCTCCCAACTCATTTTCCAACTGTTTTTATTTTTATTTATTTATTATTATTATTTTAGCTGAGGCAATTGGGGTTAAGTGACTTGCCCAGGGTCACACAGCCAGGAAGTATTAAGTGTCTGAGGCCACATTTGAACTCATGTCTTCCTGACTTCAGGGTTGGTGCTTTATCTACTACATCAATTAGCTGCCATTCTTAAAATAACAATTTGGACCTTTCTTTCTCTACAAAGCTTTCCTTGATTTTCGTCATTAATAATGATCTCCCATAAGCATGATGCATTTGCAGGAAAAGAAGCAAGATGGCATAACAGATGGAGAAACTCACTTGCAGTCAGGAAGACCTGAATTAAAATCCTACTTCTGATAATGACTAGCTTTGTGTTCAGGAATGAGTCATATATATCCATTATGAGCATCTATTTTCCCATTTTTAAAATGAGACTCTTCATGACCCCATTTGGAGTTTTCTTGACAAAGACAGTACAGCAGTTTACCATTTCCTTCTCCAGATCATTACAGATGAGGAAATTTAAGCAAACAGGATTAAATGATTTGCCACGGTCATACAGCGAGTAGTAAATATCTAAGGCCATATCTGAGCTCATGAAAACAAGTCTTCTGTTCCAGACTCATGCTCTAGTCCTAGTTCTATCTAGCTTTTCTTAAAAACTAAATAAAAAATACATATAAAATATGTTTACATTAATACAGATCTAGCATCACCATTTTTCTCATGTGATGCATTATTTTTCTTTACTGTAAATTACATTACAAGGGAAGAAAATAATTTTTTTCATTTGAAAGTAGAGCCAGAAATTCAAATAATCAAACATCTCAAAAACAATTATTATTGATCTGATGATTAATTATTCCCTCAACCTAAAGCCAGATCAAATCTTTTTATTTTCTTTATTTGTTGGCAATAAGCATTACAGCACCAGCAGAGTAAGGAGTGTCCATTTTCCCTATTTTAAATAATAATGATGTTATCAATTTTGCCAGGAGAATGTAGGTCAGAACTCTAAACTTTGAATACGTATTTAAAAAAAATTTTTTTTTAAATTTTTTATCTTATTCTCTTTCTTATTCCTTTCTTGCCTGTCAAAATTTCTGATTCACTCTTCTAAACATCAAATTATACTATGAACAGATTTCAATTTACCTTTAGGATTAGGGTAGAGTTTTAAAGTAAATTTGCATTTTACAAACTACAAAAGAAGGAAAATGTGTACAAGTCCCTGTTAAAGTAAAAGAATTTTTTTAAAAGGAGAAAAAAGAATCCACATGATTCCTTAACTTAAAAATTCTTATCCTAATGTGAAATAAATGAAAAAAATAGCTTTATCAAAACTGTACCTGCTAAGTTGAAAATACTCACAAATATTACCTTTGTTCATCATCTGGTCGCTTGATCAAATTAAAAAGAATATGAAGAAGCTGATCTCTCTCTTTAGGCTCAGGATGTAGACAAGCTGTACATAAGATCAATGGGATCAATTCCTAAGAAATGGAAAAAAAGTAAAAATTCAAAATAAAAATGCTTAGTTTAATATTCTTAAATAAAATAGGAAAGTGATATAGAAACCTAGTTACACAAAGAGTTAGATTTACCTTTAAAAACTTGATTATTTGAAAGGTAAATTAATAAACACTAAAAATGTCCATAGAGGTTGGTGTGCTAGAAATCATACAAACAAGGTAATAATATTAAACAAAATATAACTAACCTTTTTTGTTGTTGTTTTTTTATCTTAAGCATTCAGGACTTACCAAGGTCATCATCTGTTACACTAAATAAAGTTCTAGTAAATGACAAATTGCATGGTGGTTTTGGTAAAAATATAAAACAAAAAGAAACACACAAAAAAAAGTTAAAATGTAACGTTTAAAAGTATTATACTGAGCAGGCAGGTGAAAAAATTGATAGTTACAGGCCTAGAGTTAGGAAGACTCATCATTCTTCAGATCAGTTTATTAGCTGTGTGTGACTCTGGGCAAGTCAATTAATCACTTAACTCAGTTTGTCTCAGTTTCCTAATTTGTAAGATGCTGGAAAAAAAATAGCAAGCTACTACAGTATCTTTGATAAGAAAACCCCAAATGGGGTCACAAAAGAGTCGACAATATTGAAAATGTTCAATACAAACAACAATACATGAAATGACAAGATCTATTCAGCAAATACAGTATTATAGACAGCTCTAAGAAATTTAGCTTCACAAACAGTACATAATCAAATTGGAGAGAATAGTTTATCATAGTTGATGAAATATCAATAGCATTTTGTCATGAGACATCTTATCTGCAGAGTCAAAATCCAAGGTTGATTTTTTTAGTTAAAAAAAACAAAACAAAACAAAACACTATTTTTACCTTATGTAGTAAACATTAAGTTAAGTTAAATAGCTTAAATAAACAAAATACACAAGTGGGACACAAGAGACGATAAATTAGATTTTTTTTTTTTTTGGCTATACTTAACAAAAGCATAGGTTAGGTAACTAAGAATGCAAATCTCAAAGGGGTAAAGTAGGTGAAATTTTTGCAAAAATGATCCATGGTATGCATACTTCCTCTGTTTTAATGCAGATACTATTAAATCAAAAGAAAATAAATTATATTTTTCCTCTCCTTTCAGAATGGATAATCCATGAAGAATTAAATTTCATAAAACTGAATGAAACCCTGAAGTAAACAACGATAAAAATGTTACTTATTATAGAAGAAATATCTTTTTCCCTCCAAGAAGATACTCCCTCAAAAGCATAACTTAAGTCCTTTAACTTGAACTTTAGTCTTTTTACATTCCATTCAAAAATTTTAGGCTACCTAGTAAAGGCTTGTGTCTGCAGGGAGGTAGAAAGAGAAGACATTTATTCCTCTGTGTTTTGTCTTCACATTAGATCTCCAAAATAGGCCTCCAATTAGTAAGTAGTCAAAATCAAAAGGAACAAAGAGTTAACTTAAAAAAATATTTCGGGCATTAGAAAGCAGAATTTACTACATTTATTAGGTTGAAGCAGCATTGTGAGTTGAGATACAAAATACTGCTATTTAATTAATTTCTTGAATGGAATATAATTCTAATCAGGTGGATAAAACTTAGGTGGCTTTCTACAAAATATTAATATTTTGACAAAAACTTTCATTTAAGAATACTGAGTTAGTTTTGAATTTGTCTTGCCATTGATGCTACCAAGAATTCCCTCTTTCTGTGGACGTGCCACAGAAGAATTTTGTGGCGGCTCAATGATTTAAAAAAAAATTGTAAACATTAGTTAATAAGCAACTAGTAATGAAAACCTAGTAGTAGGCTGAAATTTGCAACTAAAATTAACTACCAGATTTGGCAAAATTGATTCACCATTTCAAAACCCATGAATTCATTTTGCCTACATTTTTCTCTCTTTCTGTACTTGGCCTATTTCCTCTACCATAATAGTTGATGTTGCTACTTAGTAACTGCAGGTGGGGAAGTGGTACCATGGATAAAGTGGTGAGATTTAGAATAAATTTAGCTTGCCTAGGATAATTACTGGCTATGTAATCTTGGGCAAGTTACCTTGCTTGCTTTCATCTCAGTTTCTTCATCTATAAAGTATAGATAATAACACCTAATAACATAGAATTGTTAAAAGCATCCAAAAAACCCCCCCAAAAACAAAACAAAAACCTCCCAAAACCCAAACATTTAAAATACTATATAAATGTTGTTGTTCAATTATTTTAGTGGTGTCTGACTCTTCATGACCTGCTTTGGGGTTTGTTTTCTTGGCAAACACACAAGTGATTTGATTTCCCCTTATTTTATATATGAGAAGAATCAATCAAACAGGGTTAAATGACTTGCCTAAGGCCTCACAGATATTGTCTGGGGCTGGATTTCAATGCAGGTTTCTCTAATTTTAGATACAATGTTCTATCCACTCTTATTACCTAGCTGCTCTTACATAAATGTTAGCTGTTATTATTATTATTATTATTATTATTATTATTTTATAACTAAGCAATAACATGAATAAGTAGGATAAAAAATTCCTTCACTAAATAGATTCTAAAGTAAAAGTCTGATGCACTAATTTTTCCCACCTGCAGGTTAGATCATGTCAAGAGCTTGCTTACAAGCTTGTAATGGTTCCCCATTACTCAAAGAATGTAAGCTCACACTGCATTCTTAAATTCAAGATCTGTAACTATAAAGCTCTATCCTTCTAGTCTGATCACATATTACTTTAAACACTCAACAGTCTTAATTTTAATTTCAGATGATTTCGTGATCATCATATGGTTTCAAAAGGAAATCTAAAAGATTACAAAAGAAATAACTAATAGAATAGGCAAATTTTCTTTTCTTGATATGAGGGGCATAATTTATGTTGACCGTTGCAACTATTCTTTACAAGCAATTATCAAAAATAGAGCAAAAAAAATTTTTTTGGTTGCTAACCTGGTCCAGGGGGATCATAAAATGCATTCTGACAGGTCAATGGTAAGTTGTTTGGAACTTTCTGTTTAAAGTAATGTAGCTGGAGTGAAGCCACGAAAAGACGGAGAAGAATTACTAGCAGAAGAGAGTCTGGGAAAGTCACAGAAATTCTAAGAATCATAGTACAAATATAGGACAATAATAAAGAATAATGTCAGAAACAAGAGTGTGGATGGGCAACAGTTACTAGCTAGTCTCCCACATAGAAAGACCTACATACTACTTTCAGAGAATCAAAAGTCTAGATGACAAAAATGACTGATTATATGCAACAAATAGTTGGAGAGTTGTGTAGCACAGTTATTAATCTTACAGTCAATATTAGCAGGGTCAGACCAATGCTACTGAGAGGGAAACAAAAATAAATTAAGTCAAAAAAAAGATATTAAGATATCAAATTAAGGGGAATATTAATCAGTTTCCAAGACACTGAAAGGAAGATGAAAATTTAGATTGAACTGGCTTTAACAAATTAAAAATTTTATTAACAGAGAATGATTCAGTAAGTAAAAGAGCATGACAGCAAACCTAAGGAAGAATGAATTTCAAATTGGAGATATAAAAGGAACAGAAAAAAATCTATGATCATAATAAGCAACACGTGATTAAGGCATCGGCAATGCTGTATTAACAAGTGAGATTTGCCATTAGACAAAGAAGAATATAGTTTGTAAGAATGATGAAATGAAAATTCTGAGATGAGATAAAAATTCTTTGTAGAGTATTTTATCCTAATTTGTTCAGGGGAATGCCAAAAAACTGGAGGATTCAGGAGAGAGCCACAAAATCTCTAAGCACTATTCTGAAAAGGGAATTCTGGAAGGTGATATACAAAAAGACAAAGAAAAAGAATTACAACTTTAAAAAGTATCATGAAAAATGGAGAAAAATTCTAAAGCGGGAAAATGACTTTAATAAGAGAAATTTCAAATATTTCAATATTTGAATTCAATATTCAAAATTCAAAAATTTCAAAACAAGAAGTGGGTAGAATCTCTGAAATGAAAACACTATTTAAGAAACTGGAAGCAACTAATTTATGATTAGTTGGTCATATTCAAACAGGCAAAAGAAACATATCTTAAGATCTGTTTTCAAGAGTGAAAGAGTGACTGAAAAAAAAAAAAGAGCAATATAAAGGTTAGGGGTAATTTTGGGTTTTTTTTGTTCTTTGAAAGAAGAGAGATTCCCCCCCCCCAAAGAATGCACTTGGGAAGAAATATTAAAAAGGTGACAAACTTACTACATCTCATCATTTGGGCATTATCAGAAGAATACATGCATGCAAAAGGAATAAGACTATTTCTTGAAACTTGCTTTTTTCTGAAACAGGCAAAAAGGTTAATTCTGAAATATGCATACCTAGAAAGAGAAGGGGAGCGAAGAGTATGTAATATGGGGGAAGAATAGTCACAAGAAAAAATCAACTTCAGATAACAGGTAAACTGATGAACTACTGAGAGGGCTGTGAAGTTTTTTCCTTGAAAAAAATTTGGTACCATGTCCCCAAAGCCACTAAATTGCACATTCTTTGAACTAATTGTACAACACCAAAGGGCCTCTAATTCCAAAGAAATCAGAGGAAGATGTAGTTATATACAAATCTATATATAGCAATTCAACAACAACAACGAGTGTCCATCAATTGGGAAAAGACTAAAATTATCATATGTGAACGTAACAAAACATAACTGCACTATGAGAAAAGACAAAAAAAACTGTTTCATGAAAAGAGGAAGATATATGAATAGATGCAAGGTGAAATGAACATAATCAGAATATTTTATATAGTGACAACATCATAAAGAAGGAAACATACATTAAAACCTTATAACTGATCACTGAAATGACTAGAACTACAAAAGACTACAGATTAATAGAGAAGTGATGTACTCAAGGTTCATAGTTAAGACATACATTTTAAATGGAGCAAATATATGGATTTTACTTTACTGACAACGATAAAAAATGAGATAATATTTATAAAATACTTTACATTCCTGGTACCTAGCACATAATGCCTGACATTAGACGGATAGGACAAGAATAGGGACTGGATATGTGATTTACTTGGTATAAAGAACTCATGAGTAAGGGATGTTCCTCTAAAAGTTCTTTAGAGAACTAAGAGGTCAAGTGATATGCCTAAAGTGACACAGACATTGTGTCAGAATTAAGACTTGAGGTATTCTTGTCTTCAAGACCAGCTTCTTATTGACTACTTCACAGTGTTTGTCTAAAATAGAGTAAAACAAAATAAAGATTTTAAAAATTCTACACTAATTATTGAGGAAGATTTAAGATATAATTTTTTAAAATATTATTTTTCCATTTCTCAAAAAGATAACTGAAAATTATTAGCAGATATATAAAAGAATGTTTCAAATTACTAGTAGAAATAGCTCTGAGGTTTTCATCTCACACCCAGAAAACTGGCAAAAATGACACAAACTAGGAATGGTGATAAGATAGGCATACGAATACATTGTTGCTGGAACTGTGAACTGGCAAAATCATTAAGAAAAATAAATTTAGATTTTTATTTAAAAAAAAATCCAACACCCATTCCTATTAAAAACACTAGAGAGTATAGGAATAAATGGGCTTTTCCTTAAAATGATTAGTAGCATCTACTTAAAACCATCAGCAAGCATCGTATGTAATGGAGACAAACTAGAACCATTCCCAATAAGATCAGGAGTGAAACAAGGCTGCCCACTGTCACCATTACTATTTAATATTGTTTTAGAAATGTTAGCTTTGGCAATAAGAGAAGAAAAAGAGATAAAAGGAATTAGAGTAGGTAATGAAGAAACCAAATTATCACTCTTTGCAGATGACATGATGGTATACTTAGAGAACCCTAGAGACTCAACTAAAAAACTACTGGAAACAATTCACAACTTTAGCAAAGTTGCAAGATTCAAAATTAATCCACATAAATCATCAGAATTTTTATGTATTACCAACAAAGTTCAGCAGCAAGAGATACAAAAAGAAATTCCAT
>JAJPUD010000213.1:9139-75108 GCA_023553655.1 Myrmecobius fasciatus | reverse complement strand
TAAAAAAAAAAAAAAAAAAAAAAAAAAAAAAAGGCCGATGAAGGTGGCCTTGCTGTACCAGATATAAAACTATATTATGAAGCAGCAGTCATCAAAACCATTTGGTACTGGCTGAGAAATAGAGCAGTCCATCAGTGGCATAGGATAAGATATCAGGACAATCTAGGCAATAACTTTAGCAACTTAGTGTTTGATAAACCCAAAGACCCCAGCTTTTGGGATAAGTACTCACCATTTGGCAAAAACTGCTGGGAAAATTGGAAAATAGTGTGGAAGAAATTAGGGCTTGACCCACACCTAACACCACATATCAAGATAAGATCTAAATGGGTTCATGATCTAGATAAAAAGAGTGATATTATAAGCAAATTAAAGGAACATAGAATAGTTTACCTCTCAAACCTGTGGAAATGGAATAAATTTATGTCCAAAGAAGATCTTGGAACTCTTAACTGAACACCAGATAAATAATGTTGATTATATTAAATTAAAAAGTTTCTGTACAAACAAAACTAATGCAGACAAGATTGGGAGGGAAGCATCAAATTGGGAAATTATCTTTACATTTAATGGTTCTGATAAAGGCCTCATTTCTAAAATATATAGAGAATTGTCTCATATTATAAAAATTCAAGCCACCCTTCAATAGATAAGTAGTCAAGGGATATGAACAATTTTCAGATGATGAAATTAAAACCATTTCTAGTCATATGAAAAGTTGCTCCAAATCACTATTGATCAGAGAAATGCAAATTAAGACAACTCTGAGGTACCACTACACACCTGTCAGGTTGGCTAAAATGACAGGAAAAGATAATGATGAATGTTGGAGGGGATGTGGGAAAACTGGGACACTAATACATTGTTGGTGGAACTGTGAATGGATCCAACCATTATGGAGAGCAATTTGGAGCTATGTTCAAAAAGTTATCAAACTGTGCATACCCTTTGACCCAGCAGTGTTTCTATTGGGCCTATATCCCAAAGAAATAATAAAAGAAGGAAAGGGCCCCACATGTGCAAGAATGTTTGTGGCAGCCCTTTTTGTAGTGGCTAGAAACTGGAAACTGAAAGGATGCCCATCAATTGGAGAGTGGCTGAATAAATTATGGTATATGAATGTTACGGAATATTATTGCTCTGTAAGAAACGACCAGCAGGATGATTTCAGAAAGGCCTGGAGAGACCTGCATGAACTGATGCTGAGGGAAACGAGCAGAACCAGGAGATCATTATACGTGGCAACAACAATATGACGATCAACTATGATGGACATGGCTCTCTGCAACAAAGTAATGTCTCAAAACAGTTCCAATTGTTCAGTGAAGAAAATCATATACACCCAGAGAGAGGGATATGAAATGTGGATCACAACATAACATTTTCATGCTCTCTAATGATGTTTGCTTGCATTGTGTTTCCTTTCTCTGATTTTTTTTTTCTTGTAGATAGGATTTTTCTTGCAAAACAACTTGTCAAGTATCTTATCATTATTAACATGTAGTGGACTTCCTGCCATCTAGGGGAAGGGAGGGGACTGGGGGTAAAATTTGAAATGGAAAGCTTTGTAAAGATCAATACTGAGGAACTACCCATACATATGTTATACAAATAAAAAGCTTAAAAAAAAAAAAAGCCACACCTTCAGAATCAACGTTCTCATTGCTAAGCATATTTTTGACATGGAGGTCAAATATTAAAAAGAAGTCCCTAAATACACCAATATATTTATACCAGAGCCTTAAACTGAAGCAAAGAATTAGAAACAAAATACATGGCAATCAACAGAATTGTCTAAAGAAGTTATACTACATGAATGAAATGGAGTAGCACTATGCTGTAAAAAGATGAATATGATGACTTTAAGACCTTACGCAAAGGTCAGCCTCCATTCTGGTTAAAAAAATTTTAACAACAAGAGAAATGTATATCCACAATAAATTACTGAATGTGACCGTGAGGGAATATTACTCACATGTATGAAAAAAACGAGGAAATGTAGGTGAGGTAAAAAACAAAAGATATCAATAAAAACTGACTTAAAATAAAAGTGAAAAACTTTAAAAAAAAAATTTTGATCTGGGTCTATGACTTAATTAGTGTAAGTACCTCCCTCCCTAGGGAATTCAACATATCAATGCAAATAGGCAACACCAAGTCTTAAAGAGCTGATCTGGGGACTGAGAAGTGACCTGTCCAGGGTCAGAAAGCCAGAATAAGTTAAGAGGTAGAAATCAAATCCAGGCTTCCCTTAAATTCATTTTTTTCTCTAATCCCTCATTGCCTCTATAAGGAAAAAAAAAAATCCTTCTGAATGGCATGCCATTCAGAAAATTATAAATTTTCGAGGTAAAATTATCTAGGTACACCCACATTAGTGCCTTGATGTCTGTTAAAAAACAAAAACAAAATCAGAAAACTGTTGCTCAAAATTATCTAAGTGCCAATACAAGGATATCTGTAAATATGTAATTCTTTTTATGAAAAGGAAGATCACAGACCTGGAAACGTGAATAAGATGATACACCTTTCTATGGGACTACTTGGAAGAAATTTTTAGTGTCTTCTCTTTATGAACAGTATTCATTAAATTGAGCTTCAAATAAAATATAATTCTTTTACCTGATAGAGGCTATGAACGTTACTGGAAGTGTAAGCTTTTAGCTCAACAAATGTCAAAATGGAAACAAAATTCAGATCATCCACTTTTGACAGCATATATTAGCTCATACTTAAAAATATTTAAAAATAGAAGTCTTCTTTAAAAAATATCTCTAGCATACGTAGCAATTTTAATTGATATTAAACAATAAGAAATGCAGTGTATTCTGGTGATTATTATAAATTTTTAATCTTTTATTATAACTTCTTCTGGTTTTGAAGAAAACACTAATGGTAATGAAAGGAAAACACTGATTAAAAGATCCAAAATATTTGATCCTTATCTAATTGTTGGTACAAGATACCTATAATCTCATAAGTGAAAATAAGCACGTACTTTTGTAGGATTCAATATTTAACTTTGCTTCATTAATTTTTCCATTTTGCTGATTGCCTTGGAATAAAATAACATTTACATAGAATTTAAATTTACACAAATTATTTAGATTGCTGCCTTGGCACAGAACTATGGTAAAAACAAACATTACATAACACATAAAAAGACTGCTTTTATACTTTTGGGTTTCTTCATAAGAATGTAAAAAACTCTGGATAAGAGCTCTTTTATTAGTTAATCATTCTTGAAAATGGAATAAACAACTAGAAACCCATGTCTCATAATAAGAGTTTTGGTCAATGATCTTCATTTAATGTATGTTGGCTACTTGAGGAAAAGTCTATTTTAGATTAATGGAATTTAGGGCTAAATGGGGTGATACCCATTTTTTTTTTTTTTGAATCAGTTCTTTAGAGAAAAAAAAAAAAGAATGGAATACCTCAAAGGAGTGATCTCAGCTTCTGAGAAAAAGAAATAGAAGCATTTTTGGAAGAAGACTGTGTAAACACAAAAGGTACAAAAAGATTGTGCAGGGGATTGGGAACAGATTTACTTTGCTAGGTAGGGCAATTTATATAATAATGAAATGAGAAATTAGAATGATGAGATAAGAAGCCACAAACTGATAAATGGCCTAAAAAACAAGGCAAAAATTCTACAAATGATAATTGTAAGCAAAAGGAAATAATTGGCAGCTTTAGACAACTGGGAAGATGAATAAATAAGTTGAAAAATAGTATCTGAGGAAGATTTTTCTAGGATAAATTGGCCTAATGGGACAAGAAATTACTCAGGAGACTTTCTCAGTATTTCAGGGACAGATAAGATGGTAGCTGTAGAAAACATCTAGATCACTGGCTACATTCCCTATGAGGAACAGGAAAGTGTAATACCATACCTGTAAATGTATATGTAGAAGAAAAGGATTACTTACCTGCAACGACCTAACAATAAGGATCTTATCTTCTGGTACTATTCTAAATCTGAAAATTCTATTATCTAAAATTCCTATGTCTTTATATTCAGAGAGTCAATAAAAGGATATTTTGGAGCTTTTCCTAAGATTCCAATAATTTGAAGAGCACATCATTCACTAAAAGGTAAAAATAAATTTAAAAAGTTTATGGAAATTAAGAAAAATATTTATTTCTACTCACCCTAGGGTTAAGTTGTAAAGAACTCTATGACATCTATGCTATTGAACTAAAATTAAAACTCTGCTGTTTTAGGGGCAGCTAGGTGGCACAGTGGATAAAGCACCAGCCCTGAAGTCAGGAAGCCCTGAGTTTAAATCTGGCCTCAGACACTTAACACTTCCTAGCTCTGTGATCCTGGGAAAGTCACTTAACCCCAGTTGGTTCAGAAAAAAAAAAAATCTCTTCTGTTGAAAAACCATTTCTATGTCTATGAAAAAAGTCTATGAAAAACCATTTCTCTCCTTTGTTTCTACCTCATTTATCTTCTATATACTGACTTCCTTACATTGAGTGTACTTTGGTTGATTTACTACTTGAATCTGGATTTTAAAGATTTATTTTTAAATAAAAGTTCACATTTTAACAATCAAAAACTTTCATATTTATTAAGCTTTTAATAAAAGATTACTGTGAAAAATAAACTTTAAAAACACAGCCAGGCCACTTGTATAAGGAATAAACTATGAATAGGTTTTTTTTTTTTTCTGTTAAGCTTTTGATCTACATAAGATATAAAGTATTTTTAACCATGATATTCCAATGGACTATGATAATAATCATTTAAAAAATTTATTCTTGCATTTTGCTTCTCATTCAAAGGCAAGAGGCATGGTAGTAGGAAAAGAAAAAGAAAAGATTAAGGTAAATTCAGAGAATGTTATTTTACTTTTGCTGCCCTCTAGGAGTCATATTAATTTCTTTTATTTTAAAGGAAAGTGTAAGAAAACAAAGAGCAAAATGATTTTGAACTGTGTTAAATTGATCAATAATCTTTCAAGAAATTATAGAACCTGCTCCCTTTAATCAAAATTTGAAAGTATGTACCTTTATCCTCTGAGAGTAATCTTATGTTTACTAAATTACTATGTTAACACTAATTACAACTTATAAATGCACATGTTTATTCAAGAGGAATTTGTTTAAAACATAAACATAAAATTTGGAGTAAAAATGGTTTCAGCCATAATGTTCAAGTTTCTTACATATAATCAAATTGTATTCTGTAATTTCTAAAACACAAGAAACAATGTGAGACCATTTAACTGACTTCTAAAATTTTATGAAGTTATAAGTACTACAGTATACAGACCCAGAAAAAAAAAGTGGATTCAAAGAATAATCATGTCTCTTAAAATGGTGCTACAAAAATTAAATTCAGTAAGACAAAGATATCCAAATAATTACAAAATGCCCACAAAACCTATGTTTGAAATAACATGATTGTGAAATAAAGAGAATTTCACTTCAATCCATGTTTTAAATAGCTCTGTATAAGTAATGTAGTTAGTATTTGATATTTAAACCAAAGCAAAGCAATACTACTACTACTAACATACTTGATTATCAATTTAGTTTCAAAGAGAGCCCAAATTTTGCCAGTACAAATATTAATATAATAAGAAATATTCCAATACAGCCAAATATTAGAAAATATACAAAGGGAAAAATGAATAATTTTAATTTGATGGATGTAGACTTTTTCAAGTTTAAGAAATTCGTACCAACCAGAAAAGTCAAAAATGTATATTCTATGAATACAAGTGATGCAACGTTTTAAAATCTTTCATGCAGTAAACCATATTTAAGTTACATAGCTGCCATTATATAGAAGAAAATATTAAAAGAACGCTAACAAATTGCACCTTAAAATATTTAGCTTTTTAAAAAAATAATTTTCAAAAATGAGAAAGGAGTTTTAAAGAGCTGCAAACATTAATGCATTACACATCATATGTCATAAGCTATTAAAAAAAGAAAGAAAAGCTCAAACATTCTGCCAGGCAGAAATGCAAAACAATTTGAAATCTAGCACTGATCCTTGAACTCATGGAACATTTCTCAACAATATTCTTAATATTTAACAACTTTCAGAGTTATAAAAGAAATCCTCCCAATCACAGTAGTTTACTTTTACCTAATACTAAATGACTAAAATTTCTGAAATGTGAATATGTAAGTTTTCTTAAGGATCAGTACAAGTTTCTTGGATAAAAGGGTTTCAGTAGATAAGCTTTAAATATAATTATGCCAAAAGCAGTATAAACCTAGCATACTGTAGGTCCCCATAGATAAATGTCAGAGAGAAGGTTGTTAATAATAAAAATATAAATAACATAAAAATTTGCTTTATCAAACTTCTGAATTTTAACAATTGCTCCATGAGCAACATTTACCATACTACAAATCAAATCATAAATAATCACAAATAATGAATGCACCACTTTTGATTATACATTTTTTGGCTGAATTCAAATGAAGACATAATTTCCTGGAACATTTAACAATTACAATACTGGATTTTCACATATGCAATCAAAAATTTAATTAGAGTGTTTAAAATATTGTGTTAAAAATTAAAAACAGTATTTTTGTCTACTTTATTATCACAATTATGCTATCATTCTATAGTAACTATATTTTATTTCTAGACAAGATTAATAATGGACATTTTTACTTGCTAAAATATTTTTAGGAAATAGTAGATATTAATCATTGTTAATTCTCCTAGAAAGACTTCATTTCCCCCCACAAATAGTTCATATCAAGAACTAGAATAAAGTAATTAGTTGATTTTGTTTAAATGTAAAATAGAACAATGTTTATGACAAGTAGATGGACCTACAGTAATAAGTTAGTGCTGCACAAGCTAATGATGTCATAAAGCAAAAGAGGAAAATTGTGAATACCATGCAGTTTTACTTAACTCACCTGACAGAGGTGTATAACCATTCTCTAGGAGCAGAGATGCATGCACAAAAGTAAGAAAATGATTGCAAGTAACAGACTTTCACAAAATAAAAATATAACACTGAACTTCAAAATGAAATATGGACACCATGATGAGATTACAAAGCTGAAAACATTTTTAGACGCCTCACCTCTCGCTTTGCAAGTAGCACATTTGGAACAATATGTGGAAGGCAACGACCTAGCATTAACATAACACTTTTTTCACTGTCAGCAATCCGGGACACCTAAAAACATCAAAATTTATACTTAATTAGAAATGAGACCTCAATTGCCTCAGCAAAAAGCAAAAAAAAAAAAAAAAAAAGAAATGAGAATCAAGATAGGATTTTTCTACAAACATGTTTTCTTGTTCTTTGAAATAAATTATGCTCTAATGCTGACATATTCAATTCAAAAATACATCTGTTCAAAAGTGCAAACATTCTGTATAAGCAAAAATAACACATATGTATCAGTTCCCATCAGTGATTTTTAAAGTTACAAAATTCAAAATATTTGAGAAATGTTTAGATAAAAATGTTATCAAATGCAATGAATTATACCTGAAATACAGACTTATAGATTTAAAAGGCAAAAATTCTTGCTGAAGAACAGACACTTAAAATAAAAATCATGCAACAGTCTATTTCAGAAGAATAGCAACAGATACTCAAGGAAAGGTTTATAAAGGAAAAGAAAGTTACCTCTGATCCCAAACGACTATCTGCTGACATCCGACAAAAAGATAATAGTGCCTGGTGGAAAGCAGGCGATAATTTCCTAGAATAACAGCAATGCAAGATAACAATTAAAAAAAAAAATCAAGGAGTTAGAACACTGAAATTTATAGAAAAAATATGTTGATACGACTAGATTTAAAGTAGAAATTTAAACTAGCATTAACTAATATACTAATTGTTTTGCCGTTGATAACTATCTACTTCATACCTCTTTTCCAAACCACAAAGGTTAGAGACCTACCCTAATGACTGGCTGGGAAAAGTTAGCAGCCAAGGAGTATGAGCAGAAGAAAAACAAGCCTGAGCCAGAAAGGCAAAGAAAACTGGTTCTAATGGAGCTTGGATGCTGGAAACTGATAGTTTGGGACAAAAATATTGGTGAGATTTCTCAGTCCTAATTAGTTTTTAGTGTGGGTAAGTCTTAAATGATTGTCAATGTAAAATTAGTGATTTAAAACATTTCCTTAAGAAATGTCACTTTAATATATATATGTAAACTACCACACTCCTTAAACACACATTTATTACATGTCAAAAAGATAAAACACACACATATGCATATACTTATTTATGTAAATATAAACAATTATATGCTATATATATTGCCACAAAAAGTTAACATATGATTTACAAAGTAGCTATAGTTCAGTACACGTTTCTAACAATTACTACAGGTTTTTACTTGTATGAATTTTGAATATTATAGCTGAAACCTCATTTTATTATAGCTAACCCTAAAAGCAACTAAAAGAAAAAAAAAATCTCAGCAGTTGCATTTAAGCAATAAGTTTAGATTTACAATACACTCAGAAAATTATAAGGGTATACTCATATTTCTATAGTAACTAAATCAAAACATTATTAATCTGCAAAAATCTTATTAAAAAACCCTTTAAAAGTATCCTCAGGAGTGGCATGTTATGTACTACAAACAAAGAGTAAGTTCAATTACAAAGTAGCTTTCATTTTAAATATTACATCTTACTATTTTATATTTTATTCAGTTGCAGGGAACTTTTGAATGCAGGTTGGAACTTCTTGCCCACTTTCTTGTATGTAATCTAATTCCCAGGCCACCGGAAGATGATCAGGGTAGCTTATACTCTCGTTTTGGGGGAAGAAGACTTCATTAAGAATCAGCTTTTTGAGGGGAGTGGTACCTTGTGAATATTTCACACACAATGTCAAAAGAATGAATCTCCTACAATACTCACATGAATTATTAAATTTAGTAAAAGTCTTCAGATCTATCTCAATTATATTTTAGGATCCACCTTCTATAAACGAATTTTCCCCACTCCCTCCCCCAGCTACTGGTATCTTCCCTTCTTGTCTGTATCTAGTTCTTTATAGGTTCCTCCATTATAATACAAACTCCTTGAGGAGAAATGCTCTTTCTACATTTGTTACTTAGTGCTTAACATAGACCTGGCACATAGTAAGGACTTAATAAAAGCTTGCTGATTGACTAAAGAATGTTTACGTAGCTATGTGACCCCGGGCAAGTCGCTTGACCTCAACTGCCTTGGAGGGCTGGGGGGGAGAAGGAGAATGTTTATGAAGTGAAGAATGAGTATAGACATATTACTTGTCACAAAAACAACATATTGGGGATTACAATTTCAAAAATTTCAAAAATGATTAAAAAATACTATCTAAGATGAACATAGTATTGTTTATTACCTTAGAAATAAAAGATTGATAAGTTAGTAATCATTTTTTCCATTGGTCAGGAAAATAAATTTTTTCTTTATTGAGGTTCAGCTTATAAAGGTTTATGAAACTGAAGGCATATGTACTTATAATTAAGAAGAGAAATTTTCTTGAGACTCATTTTATACTATGAAGCTTGGTGTGCAAAGTAGCAAAGAGATATCAAGCAAAAGTAGTTTGCCGCACAAATACTTTTTGTAGTTATTAATATGATAGTTACTAATAAAATTAAGTAATTGATTTTTATCTCACCAATTCAAACACTTATCAAATAACTACTACATGTCTAACACTATACTCTATGTGACATGACAAAAGTACACACACACGCACACACATACACACAGAGGTTTGCTATCTGAAATAAAATCAGATGTACAAACTAAAACTCTTCTAAAAGATTATAAAGTCACAAAATGAAATTTAAATTCCTTCAAGCAATAATTTTCACACTAACCTATTTGGTTTATCAAAGTGCACTGTGTCTTTGTTTGATGAAGAATAAGTTGGCATCTCCCTTTCTTTTCTTGGGAGTGAATTTGAGTCATTCACTTTAGGAGTTAAAGCTTCTGTTTCATCTGATACTGAAAGATTAACATCCTTAGTTTGATCCTTATCTGAATTCTTCATATCTAAATAATGTTCACTGTTTTCAGAGATTCTGTGAGGGAATTGGTCCAAAGAGGGATGGTCTGTATCACGAACCGTGGGAAAGGAAAAATTTTCATTTTTGAGAATGTCCATTTCACTACAAGAAAAAAAGAAATTTCAAGAGGCAAGTTTATCTTAACAAATTTTGGCAAAGCCAGAAACCACTTAAAAACTAACATGGAAAGAAGCTCTTGACTATGTTAGGTCATTCTACATATAGTGCAATTATATATTTCCGTTATAACTATAATTGAAGAGAAAGTCATCTTATTTCCTAGCAAAGTAGGTAGAATGATCAGTTCCTTGAGACTACTTGGTCATTCATTGTTTTCAAAGGTATTTCCAATTATGATGAAGAACATATTCAATTATATAATGATTCTGTAAAATGAAACTTTTGTTAATGATAAAATCATTTCCCAACTCTTATGCCATCCAAAGAGCTTATAAACATGAAGCTTACATACCTCTCCAGTCTTCTGATTTGTTCCATCAAAGACCACTTTTCATTGTTTAATAAACTAATTTTATCTTCTAGCTTCTGTACTATCAAGCAATTCTAGAACCAATTAGGAAAAAAAAAAACCAAAAAACAGATTACAGTTTCTACTCATACATGTGTATTTCACATATAATACAAAGATTTTCTGAAGACAAAATTGTGTAGCTGATGTTCCTTACCTCTACAGGCTGTGGGGTGTCAAATGAAGGAAGGCTGCCTAACACTGGGGTAACAGCCTCTAACTCATTCTCTTCTACTCCACTTGCCACATCTACAACATCTTTCACAGTTATTTGATGATTTCCAAAGTCACGGTAGAGTTGTAACAAGTCTGGGGGTTTTGGAATGTTCAATCCTACATCATCCCACAATTCAAAATCCTTGAAAAGTCCAAAAGAGAACACCAGTTATATGATACATTGTCTTCTACATATAAGTTTTATTTTAACTCACCATATAATTACTTTTGCTGTAGAATAGAATTACACAAGATTATGTGCAGATACTATATATTCTATGTATTTGCTTTCCCCACAACACTGAACACTAAACAACCATCAGTTATTCAACAAATTATTGTCAATGGAGGGACAATTAAAGCAGATTCATCTGGTATCTAAGTGAGAACTAAAAAACAAACAAACAAACAAAAAAACAACTTCATGAGGTAACTTTACAAAAGCATTTAGGATGAGAACCATGAATTCACTGTTAAAAGGAAAGTACTTGAATATCCTTATCTAGATTATACTGAATCAGAGGTGGAAGGTACTTAATCTAACACTTTCCCACTATATCGATGAGAAAGCCTAAGGCCCAGAAAAATTAAATAATTGGGTCAAAAGACGAATACATAGTATGGCAGGGGCCAGAACTTAAATCCAGTTCTGACTTCAAATATGGGATTGTTTTCAGCACATGATAACTTTCCCAGTATTGTCTTCCCCTACTAATTATATATAAACATTTGGCATCAGACAGGTGGTATTGCAATCCCAATATGCTACATTATTAAAGATTATGATTAGAAATTTTTGTGTGAAAATTATGCCAGAGATTCTTTGATGATTTAGAAAAACAACAATACAATTCTGGAAAAGTAATCAATGTTTTCAGAAGCTACTCGAGAAATAAACTGCTTATTTATCTGTTCTGTTTATGTAAAATAAAATTGCAAAGCTATCAGGTTGGTTGTTTAAAAATATGCCAGAATATACATATAATACACAGTTTGGAAGGACATATTTATTTCAAAAATGAAAAAAGTATTATTTCTCCATAACAGTTCTGCTCAGAAACAAGATGTAACTACAAAGTAATAAGACAGTAACATGTACTCTGTAAGTAATTACAAAAGGTAAGTTCAAAAGAAAAAAAATTGAACTACAGCAGTATTTATGAAATAAGCAATATAGATTTCCAGAGTCTGAGTCCAAAGGACAGTAATTCTTTTAATGTATTAATACTGGAGTCTTTTTATTTTACATTAATACCTTATACCCAATGGATCAAACCATTATCCCTAAGAATTCTTTAATGTGGAATGCTGATTTTTTAATACTATTCTAAGAGTACATTTAGAAGAAAAGATAAAGAATGGAATAGCTGTAGCAAAAGAAAGAAGTTCTAAGAAAGCTTTCTACACTTTAAAAAAGTTGGCTAAACGTTCTTGAAAACTTAAGTTTCAACTTAAATAATACATTCAGGTTGACTTTATTTTATTATTATTATTATTATTTTTTGCTGAGGCGATTGGGGTTAAGTGACTTGCCCAGGGTCACACAGCTAGGAAGTGTCTGAGACCAGATTTGAACTCAGGTCCTTCTGACTTCAGGGCTGGTGCTCTATCCACTGCACCACCTAGCTGCCCCTCAGGTTGACTTTATAAACAAATATAATTCTACTGGGTTTACAATACAAAATAAAAAATGATAATAAAAACTGAAATAAAGCATGTCAACCATTTTTATAGTTTGAATGGAAACATCACTATTTAAGTAGTACTACATTAATCAAAACTGAAGGACAACTACATAAATTAAAACTGGTTAAAAGTAATGACTACATTGATCTTATTTTTCAACCGAAGAAATGACAACAGTTTAAGATGATCCACATTATCTTCTGTAAAAGATGGTCCTATATAATCTTAAATGGTAAACACATTCAATCCCATATTCTTAAAGTATGATTGAGCCTCGGATAAAAATATATTTTATACCAAGGGTGCAACTAATATCCAAGTTACAAACTCATGTACTATGCAGTAGAAGATATTGTTAATATTGTGGCTGGTGGAAAATACTGGCCCACTGAATGAACACAAAATTGTTAAATTTTAAAAATGTAATTAAATGTTAAAATATGAAAAACATATAGTAAAATTACTGTTGACAATTTTCCTAAGCAGATTATATACCATTTGGCTGCCTGTTGGCATTTCTGGAAGTTTTTTCCTGTAATCCATATTTTCTGTAATTCTTGTTTGGTTATTTGAAACATGATTAACTTGTCATGTAACTGTTCAGCGGTTTTTCTTTTATATTGTACAGTGTCTTGACATAAGAGGTACTCAAATGTTTAATTGCTTGACTTGTCAAGTTTAATGGCTAAAGAAGATGAAGGTATTTTGATAAGACACCTTTTTGTGAAATGTTAGATCTTGATAAACTTTAAGGAAACATCATACCAATCTAGTCATGAGATTATTTCATAGTTTTTATATACCAAATAGCTTGGATATAAGGTAATGACCAAAAAATTGCCACAAACTACATGATCTTTACCTTTCTAAGGGGGATGGATCAAAGCTAAAACTAATCCTGCAGGTTTTTAGCCTGTGGTTCCAATGAGTTAAGATATTCCAAAGATGATGCCACTATGTCACCTTTCCCCATTGTACAGGAATTTTGTTCTGTTAACAATGAAGAAACTCTTAAATCTCTTGGATCGCATTTAGGGGCTAAAAAATTTGTAATCCTGATTTTACTATAAATAATTCTTTTTTTTTTTTTTTTACCCCAATCTAGTATTAACAGGCTAAACATTCAAGTACATGGTCTGGGTAACCAATTTAAAAAGCAATAATGATGCTAACAACAAAAAAACAAACTGGAACACTATCAGCACCAATTGATACCTAAGCTACCAGCTATAAACGTCTCTTAAGGTAAAAAGAAAAATATCATGTATTATGCGTACCTCAGGTGTGGCATTTTGTCAAGTATTACTCTCATAGAAGAAAAATATTCAGTTTTAGAAGTTTAAAAAAAAGGAAAAGGAAAAAGGGATAAAGGCACTTTCTGTGTGCTTGAGATTAACAAAAGGTAGGGTATAAGAATTTCTATGGAGCTTCTGAGAACCACACAAAACAGAAATAATATATATCTTAAGTATTATAGTTACAGAATCAAAATATTAGCTAGTACTCTGCTATCTAATATGTCTAATATTACCTAATACGTCATCTCTATTTTTTGTTTCTAAGGAGGATTATCTTAAACTATCAGGGGAATATTTAAAAGTTTGATTATGATAAGAAACTACCCATAATCTATTTCTATAAGTTACTTTCAGGGATATTTATCAAAAGATGGAAGGAACAAATAGTAACTACTTAGATTGCATCATAAATCCCTTTCTTTTTTCTACCCTCAGGAGAGAAAAGTGGAATACAACTGGTTATCATCTTCAGTGCAGTAACCACGATTTAATGTGCCAACTCTGGGATTATTAAGTCTGGATAAAAGAAGACCAACTCTTTTAATGTTTTTTCCTTAAAGGTATAACTTTTTATTATAACCTGTTCATCATTTGAAGAGCTCTCCTTTGAATGTTCTCTAAGTTCTTCACACTTCTTCTTTATGCCAGAATGGTAGTTCCTGAGTCCAAAGTGGAGCAAAAACAGGGCTTTAGGTGCCACTTTCTCACCCTTCTTCCCCCAACATTTCTTATAAAAGATAATCTCAAAGATTTGAGTCTGTCAATATCAACCTATAGTGGGCCAGTTTGGTTGTGAACCTACTCTAGAGGCCTAGCCTCAGATTAGCCTTAGTCTACAGAGCCTTAAGTGGATGCCTTTAGACAGGATTGGCCCTAGGGATTAGGCCCTACAAAATAGGTGAAAAAGAGAAAAATCTGAGAGGTCCTGGAATACAAGTTAATTCCAGAATAAAACCAGACACTAAGCATGATATGCACACCACACTTCCTGTCTTTTTAGGGAAAAAAAAAAAAAAAAAAAAAGGTAGGGGGGCAGGAAGATTATAACAGTAGCTCCCAGGACACATATATAATTATTCCCTATGGATTCTGTGATGATATCCCCTTTATTTCTATTTATTTTTCCCCCTTTCTTTTATTGAGCTATAATTCTATTGAGATTGAAGGATGAATACTTATTCATAGCAGGTTGATCCGACATGGGTGATGCTAATACCTTTGCTTATATAACTCACAATAAATAGCAATTAAAATTTAAGAAACACTCTTTTGGTTCCTACAGTGTTAGTCTTATAGTAGTGTGTTTGGCAAATTTTTGTACAGAATAGAAGCTATATATGTTAAGTATCTAAGGGAAGGAGATGACAGATCTCATTGACAACTTTTTTTGGGTGATCAATCTGTTAACAGAGGCATAAAACCACCCATTTTTCAAAATTGACAATGGATTATTCAAACTTTTTACCTGATCATCATTTTCATCAGAAAAAGTTATTGATGTAAGTTTGTAGTTATTCTTTAGTAAAAATTCATTCACTAGGAAGTTTAGAGCTCTTTTTTCAAGAGGTTTGATTGGCTCCTAGAAATAAAAAACAGAAATGACATTTTAAGTCTTCCTTTTCAATCATTTGTTCTATCATTCAATATATTATTCATGAACATTTCTCTAATAAAGTGCCTACCTGAATTTCAGGACTTGATTTGTAATTTTTTCGTTCCTGTAAAGGAACTTCATTTTCTGGGGGGAAAAAATGTACACATAGACTTTAGGATCTGTACCAAATGAAAAAATCTCAACTAGTTCTACATTGTCAAATTATAAAGTCTAAAGAAAAGTTTTGTGTACACCACCTGCAGCCTGTGTCAGGTTGGCTCGGAGGGCCTGAATGGTCTCCTTGGCTTTCCGTAGTTCAAACTCCAGGACTGGACAGGGATTTGGATTAAACACACACAGGCATCCAACCAAGAAAAGGGAAACAAAAATAAAAAATAAAAAGCAAGGATGGGTATGAAAAAAAAATACAGTTTGTATTGAAAACAGAAAGCATGCAATCTTTATGGAACTCATGAAAGCATGCAGCAGAGTTGGTCTGAAAGCAAACTGGTGAACATTTTCCATAACATTACTAGTATTCTAAGTGAATTGGTCAAATGTTCTAGCTGTCTGACAAGGAATTGCTCTATTTTTAAAACAATTCTAAAATGTAAAATATTTTCTTTACATAAATTGAAGTATGCGATATCTGAATACTTCTCCCTAACTCAAAGTTAGGAAGAGAAATGAAATGTCTCTATTGATACATTTTTTTTGTGATTGATGGAATAAGTAGGTGATGCCTGAACTACTTAAAAATTTATATCTAGAGGATTAACTGAACTACTTTGAAAACCATTATTTCAAATAATATTCAAAATTAAGATAATGGAAACCTTTTTGATAGACCTAGTTCATAAATTAGTTGACACATTTTCTAAATCTTAAATAATTCCCACGATATCTGTATTTCTTTAGTAACAAAACAAATCCCAAAGTATTATTTGCTCTATAGGAAACATACTTAATACTTAAATTATAAAACTACAAGAAAAACACTTAGGAGTTTATTAGAAATATGAAAGTACAATAATTGGTTTCTCTAGACTATATTCCAAGTAAAACTTATAAGGGAAATCATTTTGGATATTTCTTAAAGCAGATGAGGATTACAGTGCTGTCTAATAGTTATGGGGGGAGGAGAAAAGGAGTAACTCACAATTCTTAATACAAAAAACTTCCATCTGTCAAAAAATGTATTCTTAAGTTGACAAATTGAGAGCCAGAAGGAATTTGCAGGAATGATCTAGTTCAACCTTCTTATTCAATATTTGAGAAAACATGAGTCAGAGAAGTTAAGTGACCTGCTTGACATCATACAGGTATTAAGTGCCTGAACTAGTATAAAAATTCCAGTCCTCTCTTTCCAAATTCAACAGGGGAAACATTGTATCACATGTTTTTTAAAAAGAGCTTTTCAAACAGTGTTTTGAAGTCTTTCTTGTTTTATAACAAATGTGTTTTATCCCAAGCTAATTATACAATAAACCATAAAAAAATGAATGAAATTTTAATATACTATTTTTATCCATGAGGAGGACTAATAAGTTTTAAGTACCTTAAAAATAGAAAATTTTCTTCAATTCAGAAATTTCTATTACTAGTTTTATAGTTAATCAGAAGCAGATAATCAAAAACCAAAGTTTTAGAAAAACTTTATCCTTGTAAATTATGGCAAATAATTCTACAACTACCTGAGTAAGCAAAATGCAGAGTTTTAAACAAGATCTAGGAAGATGTGTGCTGTCACTTGAAAAATCATTTAAAATTGCTTTGTTCTAATTGATTCACTGAAAAAAATGTCTTGGTAGTAATAGTAATAACTAGAAACTAAGTCTGTATGGAAAAGAAAGTTTCACTCAGTTTGCATTTGGTCATCAAAACTTTCGGATGTAACTGAATCACATCTGCTACATGAAAACTACATTTTTGATGCATAGAATTTAACTGCAGCAATGTGGAAGCATAACTAAAGATCTAATGAGAGGAAATGTGTTAATATTTCTTTTTGGTAGTTGGCAAAGCTGATCTGCAAATATTTCTGTGCAACAAAGTTAAAGTATTCTAGAAACTCTTAGTGTTGAAAATTAATACTGCTGTTTATAAGATTACATACACATTTTTGCTGTGCTGTGCTCAATGACATATGGCAATGACAATGACATATAGCTCAGTGGTTCATTTTTGAATCTAAAAACTTTAAGTAATTGATTTTCAGTTGAAGCAGCATTTAATTGGATTCCCTACTAATTTTTAAAGTCTCTTAACATTAAATCATATTACAGAACAATTGCAGATCAGGAATGCTTTACCTTAATGACAGAAATATGAAATAAAAAAAAAATACTGGTTTAAACACAAACTTGAAAAAACTCAGAAATTTAACTGGAGAAAGTTAAAGTGAATTAAGAGCAAAACACTATGATTAGGGCACAGAAAGCCAGAAAAACCCATGTCAGACGGCAAGAATTAAATTTCTATATACAAATATCTTGTCAAATAGCACAAAAAGTTGCAAGATTGAACAGATAGAGTCTATCAAAAAAAAAAAAGTACTCTGCTGCATGTTTTTTGTTAAACTTTTCCTTTGAAAAATGTATATTGTCTAAGTCAGAAGCCATACAGCATCTCTATAACTGATAAATATATATAATACATATATATGTACATACACACACACAGACACACAAGATTCAAATGAAAAAGCAAAAAGTTTCTGAACAGCAGTATTCTTATTAAGGATGTTAGTAAACTTACCTTTTTTGTGTTAAAAAAAACTTTACTAAAATTTGAAATGAATTGGCCAACAACTCTTGAGAAATTTAGTTTATTAATTTCAATGACTCTAAAAAATTATTTTAATCCTCTCTACTATGTAATAATTTGCTACAAATTTTTTAAATAATTTAATTCTACAGAGACCAGTTTTATTGTAAGTACCAATACAAAATTTAGAGCTCTATACCAAAACTTATTGAAGGCTATCTGAGGTGACAACAAGAAAACAAATGAAGCCAACTATTACTTCTGGACCAAATGTTGAAAAACAATAGCACTCTATTTGGGGAAGGGACAGATATTCAGAACTTAAAACATTCTTTATAGGAACAAAAAAAATGGTATAAATTTTATTTTAGTTCAAATTAGGATGAAATCATTTCTGTATTGCTTTAGCCCAATTTTTCAATCTATACAAGGCTTGAAAAGTTTATGCTAAATTTATCTGTCTCTGATATTTTAAAGGCCTTGTGACTGAGCTTGCTCTAAAAACAAGTTAAAAACTTAATGGTTTCACCAGTAGAATAAAAGTTCAAATAAGGTGACTTCATCTCATAATAAGATGATTTACCACTTTCTTCTTTCATTTTATTCCAGGATCCCAAAAACTGTTTTCTTGGTAGGGAAAAAAAAATAAAAACAAAACAAGCTCCAACAGCTGTCTTCTTTTTCCAAGAGTAGGGAGTGAAGATAAACATCAACAAAACTTCTCTCCTGATATTAAGTCTCTAAGAGTCTAAGAGAAAGTCTCTACCCAATGCTTTGTCAAGAAGCATTACCTGGACCATTTATTTCTATAAGTTTAGGAAGAGAATGAACTACAAGGCTCAATAAAGAGCAGTCAGTTGGCACAGTGGATAGAGAGCTGGACCTAAAAACAGGAAAAATTGAGTTCAAATATGCCTCAGAAAGTTACTAGATATGTGACCCTGGGCAAATCACATAACCTCTGCTTTCCTCAATTGCCTTATCTGGAAAATAGATAATAATAGCACCTACCTCCCAAAGTTGTTGTAAGGACAAAATAGTATTTGTAAAATACTATGTAATCGCTAGCTATTATTATTAAATTCTTATATTTGTTTCTCAATAAATACTTGTAGAATGATTAAATTTGTACATTGGTTAATCCAGAGCACATTATTTTTCAGAGTTCCAATTATTAAGAAAACATTCTCCTTCTTACCACCCTGATGGCTAATCTTCCCCAAGTATTCAGCAGCTATCATACAGCATAGGGCAGGTAGATAAAACTGGAAAGAACATTGGATATGGAGTTAGAAGACTTGGATTCAAGTCCCACTTCTACTATTTAGCATCTGTGTGATCAAGGGCAAGCCTCTTAATTTCTGTAAATCTGTTACCTCATTTGGCAAACGAAGATACAACATACCTACTTTGTAGGGTTTTTTTTTTGGGGGGGGAGATCAAATGTGATAACATGTACTTTGCAAAAAGTACACAAAAAAGTTCAACATCAGAAGCAATGAAGGATAAATGTATATGAAAAACTCAATCACATGATCTGTGTAAGTGACTTCCAGCTTCACAATCTGTGCATGCCATTTATTACTGGGCTTTAATTTCCTCCTCTGTAAAATGAGAGGGTTGGACTATATCATCTATAAAATTCTGTCCAATTCTAACTAAATTCCATGACCCTGTTATGAAACTGTATTCTTATTTGCATATTCTATTCTTCAGAGCACTTTTTTTATTTTTTGCATCCAGTGCACAACTCAGTGATGTGTACTTTTATATTAAAAAGCATCTGAGATCTTCCACCATTGCCAAGTAAACTACTAACAGGTTTTCATTTCTTTGCTCCTGAGACTGTGTTAACCTGTTTTATAAATTTTTCTTGATGGATCAAGATATATTGATTCAGTTTTTCTATTTTGTACATTTTTCCATATTAAGAGATTAGAACTTTTGACAGGAATGATTCTGTTAGTGTCCTGGCCAGTCATATGACAGCAGAGAAACAGAAGAGCTACATAAAGAAAATATAATGGGAACTTAATTTCTAAATTTAGCTCTTCTTACAGATAAAGAAAAATAGAAATAAAAAATATTTTAGAATACTCATAATTCACAATAAAATGTTATCTGTCACCTAGTTTTAATTTTAGAAAATGATTCTGCTACTAACAATTATTTCCAAGTTCCATAATTCTCAAAAAACAAATTTCAAATATATATATAATATATAACATATATACACATATATATCAGAGACCTCATATTTCTTATTGATAATGAATATAATCTAAAAAGAAAAGTGATAAATATGATAAAATATTTTTAAAATGCACTACTAAACTTTTATAACTGCTAAAAGGATAAAGCTAGATATACTTCCTAACTGTATAATCTTGGGCAATATATTTCACCTTTTCACGCCTTAATTTCCTTATTTATGCAATAAGGGAATTGGACTAGGTAATTTCTAATGTGCATTCCAGATTTGAAAGCTATGTGTTATTTCACTTGTAGCAAATTATGATTACATAAATGTAGAATCTGCAAAAGTATTTATATCCACAAACCCTTAGATAAAGATGAAAACAGATATATAGATTAAAAAAAAATTCCATAGAGGAAGCTAACAGAGAATACAATTCATTTTTCTTTACTTTATAGATGAGGAAACTTGACACACAGAGAAATTATACAAGTTGCTCTAACTGCACTGCTAATTAATAGCAGAGTAGGGACTAAAAATCAAGTCTCATTATTGCTTTTCATTCTCCCCACAGTGCAATGACAAATGGTTTCCAAAGATAAAAAATGACTTTAGGGGAATATTATTATAATTGTGCAGATATCTGTGTAGGTTGTGTAGAACTTTGTACAGAGACATTTGGTATGTCACTATTTTTACTACAAATATTGTAAATAGTGCTAATTTCTTTCCATTAGTCTCTATGTTCTTTTCTCTGTATCCCTTATAATATTTTAAATTCTGTTCCCATTATGATCTAAAGCCTACACTTGCTTGTAGCTACTTGCCATGTATTTAGAGCAGTTAAATAAATGTTTTTTCAAATACTTTTGTATTGAAGCAACTCAATAAAGACCACACAATAAATACATACATAAGAATATGCATGCCTGTATATATAATAAATCCTTTATGAACAAAATACTTTAGAATTTATGAGGGTGCTATGATCAATCTTTTTAGGCATTATTTACCTGTAATGTATATGTTAACTACATACTTACAAGGCTACAATTATTTGTAATTTCAATAATTTAAAGTTGTCAAGAGATCTGTTCATGTTGCTGAAATATGGTATTTTGAAGAGATGCTTAAACTCACCTTGGTTTTCCACTCACCCATGTTTATTTGCTACACTTCATAGCTTTTTTGTTGGGTGGGCATCAGCCACAAGCTCTTGCTGTTGTCAAAAATTTCTTTCTCCTTCTTAAATTTCAACAGCAGCAAAATGTAATTGGCATCTGATGAGGTTCCTGGATACAAACATCTAATCTCATGCCTGATTTAGTCTATTCTATCACACACTGAGTAAAGTCAGTTGGTTCAGTGATTAAAACAACAATGCTATTTGATAAATTTGATTTCTTTATATCTTTTCTTTTAGATCAATGATTTCTCCTTTCAACTATGTATGCTAATGGATTAAATATCAAAAGTAAACACACTAGGAAAGAAATACAGCCATCTGCAACAATATTACATTTTCAGAAATTACTTTCAACTTTAGCTTCAAAGGCAGAGAAATCAATATTTTCAAAATAATATAACCTCTCTACGTTTTCTTTCTTGGGACAGCTATATCTGTATGTCTATATCTTGAACTATATCTAGAGGTTTTGGCATACTGTTAAAAAGGATCCCATAAATCAGAAAATGAAAATAATAAAACAAAGAAAAGAGGGAGAAGAAATAATTTTTTTCCAATATGTATAAACATATTTATACAATTCTCTTGCTGGAGTAGAAATAATTCTTGATGTGAGAAATAGAATGGACCAGTGTCAACAAAAATTAATCAGGTTCAGATTATCTCCATGAAACCGCAGAGAGAAATTTTCATGACATCTAGTCTCCAGGCAGATTTTTCAGGAAGGAAAGCCTTGGCTACTTTCTATATCTAATTCAGATTATCAACCTGTCTCTTCCCCAGGCAAACTCCTGGGATATGGCAAGTCTCAGTACTACATATAAGAAAAATGACAACTAATTGGCATCACCGATGTTGTATTCCATTGTCTTTCCTTCTACTGAATTCTGTAAGCCATAGCAATGATGGTTCTCTAGGTATCTAGCGCAATATGGAATCTGAAAGATTCTATGAAAAAAACAGAAAGTCAGGTCAGGAAATCTGGTTATAAAGGAAGTAAGGACCTTGAACCATGGGGTCTTGAATTGGAAAATCTGAAGGAACTTTTCTTATTCTTTTCTAAACATGTTTGGCAATGAACTTTTGTATGCAGGTTACACATATAGAGAAAGAGCAAATTTATCAATTAAGATCTCTCTTACATTTTCCTAACCTCTAAGAGAGATGCTCTATTTTTGACATGACTACAAACAAATCATCCAGTGTTTGAATAAGAATGCCTTTAATTTCTTGGAAGTGATATAAGATAGTTCAAAAGATCCATACAGCAATTCCTTAAATAAAAAATAAGAATTTTAAGCAGACATTTTTCTCAATATAATAAAGACTTGTTTTATAAATCTACTAATTTTTCTTCACTTCAGACATTAATGTAGACATACACACACACACACACACACATATATACAAGTACATGACTCTACAACTGAATAAAGCAATGTAAACAGGTACTTTCCATCATTCATGAAGTGTGCCTAAAAATGTCAAAGGTCACAAAGAAACATACAAAGATGATGAGATTACATGCTGAAAAATGGAAAGTATTTTGCAGAAGATGAAAGTGTGAATGTGTGAAGCAAGACAACTATTTTCAAGTGGATGCTGAAAAGAATGGGAGACCAGAACTTTAAAGAGTGAAAAGTACTCTACAGAGAATTAAATGTCTTCGATACACAAGCCACTTATTACAATTTAGAAAACCTGAACATTTTCAAAAGACATATTATAAATGTGGCGACACTAGTTTTACTAGAAAACATATACCAAATCCCTTACCTAAAAGAAGGTAATCACTGCCACATTAAATCAATGTTAGAATAAAATGGGTTACTTCAAATATGTATGCATCATAATGTGATAAAAAACTTTCCAAATTATGATGAAAAATATATTTCCTTCAGTTTACTCAAAAAGATATAAACTCTCAAAAGAAAGTATCTTATTCCTATCATCAGTAACATCCTTAAAAGTTCTAATTCTTGTGAAGGAAAATATGATGGAGACAGTATTCAGGGGAAAAGATAGCACCAAGCTACTCTATGGTGTTTGAAGAATATTTAGAATAAAAGCCTGGCACTGCCAGAGATACTTTAGAAATGATGTCCAGCACAGGAAAAGCCTATTGCAAACAAAGAAAAAAAAATGAACAAATCTTAGAACTTTGAGGAAGTAAAGGGTTTTTAAAGATGACGAATACCTATCTAAAGTGCATGGAGAATAGCTGTTAACAACATAAGGGTTGGGGAGTTCCCTACACTTACCTGATAGGGCAACTGGACACATACCTGTGTTATCCATGACTTCTTCGCCCAAGACTTGTTCAGGAAAGTCAAAAAGATTTTGTGGTTTCTTAGATATCTCTTCTGATTTAGTGGGATTTATGTGTACTTCAATGGCAGATAATAGGACAAATTATATTTTTTTGCAATATTAGTCTTTTGGTGAAGTTCTGAAGCATTAGCATTGGGTAGCAAACTGGTAAAAATCGGTGAAAATTAGTTAAGCTGTGAAGCTTTTTTTTTTTTTTTTTTAATGAAAGCATCTTCTCTACCACATATTTCATTAATTTTCTTGTGACAAATTTTTATAAATAGTAAAAACTATTCCAGTGCATGGTATACTTTCCATATACCTTTTCCGTTTAAGAGTTCCTTGTTACACAGAGAATTGTACTTTGTGATTAATATTTATATCCTAAAAAACTTTTAAGTGCAAAATTAGAAGTAGAGTATAGAATTTTGCAGAGTATAAAAATAAGCACTAAAATACTTTGTACGGAAAAAAGAGATAATCCTGAAATATGCCAATATTTGTCAATACTTTGAGAAGTTCTAGGGAAAAAAATAGATGTTTATGATAGCTGGAGAACTGAGTCAGATGTATGTTATTTATTACCATCCAACCTCTATTGGCAGGTACAATCAGCTGGTTCTGAATAGCTTAGCACTGTTTGTTTTTTTCCTCCTCTGTTATGTCATGTTAATAGAAATACTAAAAGTACCTCAAATAAATAAGAATACTGATCAACCTTTTGAGTCTCCTGAAACAAAAATTTGTTTATAAATATGCAAAATCTATTTTTGAAAAATATCATTTGTGTATTAAATTATTTGAATTAATACACTATGTTCATGGGACTATTACAGTCACTCTTCAATTCTTGTGAGCCAGTCAACTTTGCTCACTTCCCTAGCCCTTCTATACTCTTACCCCTGTATGTCACAGATGTACATTGTTAGGTTTCAAGCAGAATTTAATGAACTGACTTGTCTTTTTTTGGTGACTTCCTCCATATAGGAAACTGTTAATGGGGAACTTCCCACTGTTAAAAAGTGGGTTAGTCTCCTTAGTTCTTTCTCTGGTTGCAGATGGCATTTTCTGTCCAAAATCTATTGGGATTTTATTAGATCACTGAACTACTAAGAAGAACCAAGCCTTTCATAGTTGATCACTGCATATTCCTGCTGTTATTATGTACATGTATTCCTGGTTCTGCTTGTTTCACTCAGCATCCATTCATGTAACTCTTCTTTTACATACAGCCTTACAGTTTACTGGAGTATTGAGAGGTTAAGTGACTTGCTCTTCCTAACACTGGCCCTCTATCCACCATGCCAAGCTGTCTCTCATTAGCACTAGCCACAAGATAAAATACATATCAGTATAAATCTATCAGCACCTCTGGAAATAGAAAGTCTGATGTCATTGGCATCACCTTTATATATGAAATATAGTATGTAAAACATGCATAATATCTGCCATCTGAGTATCAGCCAACCTAACTGTATGGACACTTATTATCTGGAGGCTCACTACTAGTTGGTGAATGCCATTTAAAAGTTTCTACTGTGCCAAAATTTCAGATCAATTTCAGTAGCTATAACCTTGCTCACCTGCTACTCTCTCATCGGTCTCCCTGTTTCCATCATCTGAGTATCTTGCAAAGTCCAGAGAATCAAGGGTACTGATGCTCCCAGCTCGATCTATGAAAGAAAAAATTTGATTTAAAACAGGTTCTTTACATCTTATCTGTAAAATCAGGGGATTAGACAATGATTGCCAAAGTCCCTTCCAAGTCTAAAATCTTAGGACTCTCAAATATTATAAAATTATTAGTGAGTTAAAATGCTCTTGTAAACTGATATGGAATCTAAATTCTCATAGTTTTTTTTAAAATAGTAGAAAATCAATTCAACAAACATTTACAGAACATCTACTATGTATAAGCATTGTTAGGTACTATGCGCTAAAGAATTTTTTAAATGAATTAAAAAACAATGTTATGTATACTAAAACCTACCCAAATTCTAAATATTTTATATTACTTGATCTTAAAACAATACTGTAATACCAATATTTTATAAACTAGAAAACTGAAGGTTAAGAAGGATAAGCTACTTGCTTAAGATTACACTGAAACACTAGAAAATTGGAGAGTGGAATTTAACATTTTAAATTCCTAGTCCAAAACTATGTGCTTTGATTCCAAAGTAATTTTTTTTGGGGGGGTGAGGGGGAATGAGGCAATTGGGGTTAAGTGACTTGCCCAGGGTCACACAGCTAGGAAGTGTTAAGTGTCTGAGACCAGATTTGAACTCAGGTCCTCCTGACTTTAGGGCTGGTGCTCTATCCACTACACCACCTAGCTACTCCCCAAAGTAATTTTAATGTTTTCTTCATAACTATGAATCATCTGGGGCAGCTGGGTGGCACAGTGGATAGAGCACCAGTCCTGAAGTCAGGAGGACCCAAGTTCAAATCTGGTCTCAGATACTAAACATTCCCTAGCTGTGTGACCCTGGGCAAGTCACTTAACCCCAACTGCCTCAGGAAAAAACAAACAAACAAAAAAAGATAACTATGAATCATCATATTGAACATGTTACAGTTATATTCATAGCTAGCTCTCTCACTGCTTTGATTTTTCTGGTTGGCAATTTTGTAGTCTTCAATGATACCTAAAAGAAAAGGTCTTACAAGGTACTCAGATTTCAGACCCTGGAGCCATCCTGGATTCTTCATCATCTCTCAAATACAATCAGTTGTGAAGTCTAATCAGTTTTACCTTGACACTTTCCACTCTCTTTTCTCCACCCTTTACACTTCCTCTTTTTTGCACTGTCAGTTATAGGTTGTCTTTTAACCCACTTTTTAAATTTTATTTTCAATTCTAAATTCTCTCCTCCTTCCCCATCCACTAAGAAGCTAAAAAATACATTCTTTTTTTTTTTTTTTAAATTAAAGCTTTTTATTTGCAAAACATATATATGGGCAATTTTTCAACCTTGACTCTTGCAAAGCTCTCCTTTACAAATTTTCCCCCCTAATGCCCACCCCTCCCCTAGAAGGCAGGAATCTACTACATGTTAATTATGTTAAAATACTTGACAAATCGAATATGTGTATGCATATTTTTAAGGTTATCTTGCTGTGCATGAAAAGTCGGATCTACAAGAAAAAAAAATCTGAGAAGGGAAACATAATGCAAGCAAACATCAATAGAGAGCATGAAGATGTTATGTTGTAGTCCACATTTCATATCCCTTTCTCTGGGTGTATATGGCTTTCTTCATCACTGAACAATTGGAATTAGTGTGAAACATTTCATTGTTGAAGAGAGCCCGGTCCATCAGAATTGATCATCATATAATCTTGTTGTTGCTGTGTATAATCATCTGGTTCTGCTCATAAAAAATACATTCTTAAAAGAAATACGTATATACATATTCATTATACATATAAAGTCAAGAAAACATTTCCAGATCAGCCACTTTCCCCACAAAGGGGGAGGGGGGGGGAAGGAAGCAAAAGAAAAAAGAAAAAATGCTCCAATCTGTACTTTTGAGTTCATCAATGCTCTACCTAGAGGTGAATATAATTTTTCATCATGAGGTCTTTGGAAATGTGGTGGATCATTATATTAATCACAGTTACTAAGTCTTTCACAATTGATTATTTTTATATAATCATATACAATGTTCTGCTTTGGCTCACTTAACACTTTGCATCAGTTAGTTCATGCAGGTCTTCCCACATTTTTCTGAAACTATCCCTTTGATCATTTCTTATAATAAAGTTGTATTCCATCACATTCATATTCTATAACTATGTTTTATTCTTCATCAGATCACCATTTTCATGGAATTCTTTCAATATGATGCTAAAATAGGGACTTTAATTTCAGTGACAGTAAGTTTCCAGATGAGAAAACTTCTACTAGCACAGATTAGCATCTTCTCCGTAATTTAAGTGTGTTAAGAGATTGTAGAATGGTGAAAGGTTATAGGACTTATTTCTAGGCCTACTCTTTATTCAATATACCACATTGCCTCTAATTTTTTTCTGGGCCTGAAAATTTATTAGTATATAGGAATTTCCAGTAAGTTCAATCTTTTTCTCAAACTTAAGCTAAGCCCTCTCTGCTGTTCAAATCCAGTCTTCCTTAATTTTAGACCATCCAGTTGCCATTCCTTCTTTTTACTACCCTTTTTACTACACTTTTTTGAAAAGGTTTATAATCTGATTCCTTTACTTCATTACCCAATTTATAACTTATTTCCCACTTACTTACTGAGTGGTCATAAATTCCTTCCCAATAACTAAAATGTCCTCTTCATTGCTTTCTAACACAATTCTTCCCATTGCCTATTTTCTCTCTTCACCTTCAGAAATACCATTTTCCCCTTCGTTCTCTTTCTTCCCTAATTAATTTTTTTAATAGTCTTCACTGTCTTATTTTCTGAGTCCTTGATGTAGGTATTTCTTTAAACTCTTTTTTAGGCATTTTCTCTTCTCTCTCTCTTTTTTTAGTTTATTTCTTTTTAATATATATATTGTTTTATAAATTATGTCAGGAGAGAAAAATCAGAGCAAACAGGAAAAACCATGGGAGAGATAACAAACAAAACAAAACAAAAAAAAGGAAGTGAATATAACATGTGTTGATTTACATTCAGTCTCCTTAGTTCTTTCTCTGGTTGCAGATGGCATTTTCTGTCCAAAATCTACTGGGATTCAATTGAATTACTGAACTACTAAGAACCAAGCCATAAATCAACCATAGTTGATCATCGCACATTCCTGCTGTTATTACGTACAGTGTATTCCTGGTTTTGCTTGTTTCATTCAGCATCCGTTCATGTAATCTTTCCAGACCTTTCTATAATAACCTTGTTCATCGTTTTTTATAAAAAAATAATATTCCACTACCTTCATATACCACAACTTGTTCAGCCATTCCCCAATTGATGGGTATCCATTCCTTTTCCAATTCTTTCCTACTACAAAAAGAGCTGCTACAAACATTTTTTGCACATGTAGGTCCTTTTCCCTCCTTTATGATTTCCTTGGGAAACAGACTTAGTAATGGCACTACTGGATCAAAGGGTATACACAGTTTCATGGTCCTTTGGACATAGTTCCAAGATTGCTGTTCAGAATGGTTGGATAATTTCACAATTCCACCAACAACGCATTAGTGTCCCAGTTTTTCCCCATCACCTCCAACATTCATCAATATCTTTTTCCTGTCATTTTAGCCAATCTGAGAGATGTGAGGTGGTACCTCAGAGTTGTTTGAATTTTCATTTCTCTAATCAATAGTGATATAGAGCATTTTTTTATGTAACTATAAATGGCTTTAATTTCATCATCTAAAAACAGCCTGTTCATATCCTTTGACCATTTATCAAATGGGGAATGACGTGTGTATTCTTAAAAACTGGCCTGTTCTCTTCTCTCTATATTTTCCCTTAATAATTTCATTCACTGCTTTGGCTTTAACAAATACCTTTATGTAGACTGGAGGCATCAAAAGTTGGCAAGTCATGCGCCAGCAACAAAAAGCAGATTATAATGTAAATCTTTAACAAAATAAATATTGTAACATAAATAATATCAATTTATAGTTTCCTAAGTCAATATGCAACTACAATGATTGGTAGTGGTGGTTTAATGACCCTCACTTTTAATTTCAATTTGATTCAACTGATACAAGTATCTCAAATCTGTATCTCTAGTTTTGACCTCCCTCATAAACTCAGATTAAGATTTGAAGTTCCTATAGGATATCTCTCCTTGGATTCCTCATCAGCATTGTCACAACATTTTCAAAATGAATTCATTATTTTATCTACCCACTCCCTCCTAACCTGTTTTACTTCTTACTTTTCCTATCTCTGTTCACAGTAGTACCACCCTCCTATTCTACTACACTTGAAATTCCAGTCAAGATTACTTACTTTTCTTCAAGTCTTATATCTAGTCACCAATTCCAGTTAATTATTTCCATGACACTTTTTTTTTAAACCTATCTGCTCTTCTGTACTTTCACAGTAACAATCTTATTTCTATTTCCAACATTCATGACCTCTCCCCTGAACAAATTTAAGAGTTTCTTATCAGGTCTCTTCATTTGCAGTCTCTGGATGTCTCTTACACATTGCGGCCATGTTTTCCTATGCTTTAGACTAATTTACATTACTTTTCTGCTTATCAAATGCCTGCCAAATGAAGTCCAAATTCTTTAGCTGGGCGTTTAGAGTACTATATAATTTAACTAACATCTTCTTTTTCAGCTTTAACTCATAAGATTTTCCTTCCTATATTCCCTAAATTTCAATCAAACCAGCTTATACCAGTTATTCTTCCCCATCCATATCCCTAGCTTTCTTCCCTTGTTTATCTTATGCCTGGAATATCCAATTTCAAAATGTCAGTTCAAATGCTTCCTATTCCCTGAAGCACTGGCTAAACTCAATAGTCTAAATCCCTTCCTTTATTCTCTATAATATTCTCTAAATTTCTCACAAACTTGCTATTGTACATGGCCGAACACTATAAATTGTTCAGTTGGAGAAGTAAATTACCAAAAAATAAATAAGTCCCCTTTGGCTCCTACCAATCTTTCACTCCTGACTTCTTTGTTTATTTAATAGTATGAATGATTCTCTGCACAGAAAGCTTGGATCCTATAACTCTTGTCTCTTCCTTGAACCCCATATATCCAGTCAATAACTATGTTCGGAAGATTCTTCCTTTAGTTTTCTTACACATCTCTCTTCCTTGCCATTTCTATAGCTATCGTCTTCTAAATCCTTATAACTTTAGGTTAGGAATGTTCTAAAAGCCTAACTGGTCTCTCTTATCTCCAGTTGACCCTTGTTTTCAAACTCTTTTAGACCATTTCCAGATCAACCTTTTTAAAAAAACAGTGCTTATATATTATTCTTAAAGTGTTTAATGTATTTAAATATCGCATCACTAAATAACAAAACAAAAAATATTCAATGGTTTCCCTATAGCCTGCAAGATAAGGCACAAAATCCCTTAGATCTGGCATACAAATTTCTTTCCAATTTATATCTATCAAGAACCCTCAAATCAGGCTTGTTTATTTGCTTCCCACTAAAAGAGTTATTTAGATTCTTACTGATATGCCTTGCTTTATGACAGTTTGACTGCAATGTTCTTCCCTCTCATATCGACTTAATTTAAAAAATTAGCCACTGTTTAGGATATTTCAAGAAACCTTCCCTAGTCACATCTTCCTTCTTTAAATTACTGCGGCACTAATTACTTCAAAAAACTAAAGAGCCTTAGATTTGGAGCTGGAAAAGACCTCACAACTTTGTTCCTTCTTCTCTAGTTCCCTCATTTTGTACAAGAGAAGATAAAAGGCTTAGAAAAGCTAACGTAACTTGGTCAAGTTCACATAGGCATTACTACATTGGTCTTAGTTACCCCATTCAAGTTCCTTGTGGGCAGGGGCCATAATTCTTATTACAGCACAAGACACTGCCACAAAGAACAAGAAATACACCTTTAATTTATCTTTGTACTGGCACACATGAAGATAAATAGCACAGGTATGATTAAAGATCTGTTAAGTCAGAAAAACTTTTCCTTTTTGCTCAGTGGCATCCTCCTCCACATACAAATGCAATGTCTGTACACATCTGTATCTCATTTTCATTTTAGCATTTTATATCCACTGGGTAAAAAGTATCCCCCCCCCCCTTAAAAGAGAAAAGGAATAGCAATTGCTCAAAGAAATCTCAAGGAGAATAAATAGCCATATAAACAGGACTATAAACAAAGGGAAATAGGAAAACTGGTGAATATGAACAGGTGTGCTGAGAGCAATGTTCAAGTTATGGGGAAAGTAAAGACAAAAATGAACCAGTACTGCCTGCCCTCTAGGATCTTCTTTTAGAATATTTAATGGAAATGGAAAATTAGAATTTCATAATTGGATATAGTGTTTAATGTGGTATATTTTCTAAGGAGGTAAAAACTGTAATTGGCAAGGAGAAATAGTTTCAAATGGGGGACATGGTCTTCCACCTTTTATGAAAAGTGATGGTCTTGTGAATTAGATAAGTTTCATTTAGCTCTGAAATTCTATGATTCTGATGGATGAAAAGATTCAGCAAGAATGAAGCTTGCTTGCATTCCTGAACCAGATGCAGATTGACTATATCTACTTTTAAAAAGCCAACTTTCAAAAGATAAGGTACTTTTCCAATTCATTTGAAAGTAAGATATCATCAATTTTTAATTTTGAGTGTATTCATTTACCCAATTTGAGAATAATTATTTTTGGCTTTAAATATGAATATTTAAAAAAGTAGATTCTGAGATTATTCTTCTAATTTAGTTATTTTTCACTAGCAAAATATATTTCTATGCTACTGCATTAGGTTAGATAACACAAGATAGGGCAGAAGCTATTTGCTTTTATCTTTGTATCTCAAACATCTTTCACAAAGTACATGCTTAACAAATACTCACTGTACTAATTTAACATCAGACTGACCAAAGAGCAAGAAAAATGGATAACGGATAATGCAAATGTTCCATTGGTATCTTTACATGTTCAGGAGAACTAAAGGAAAGTGAAGACTATCAACACATTGGCTGGACATCTCTGTATGCAAGAGCACATACATAAATATTACATAGTATGTGATGTGTGTCATTGGAGGAATACTCACATTACTGATACTGCATATTTAAAGGAGTCTAAAAATTCTTGTATAACTGCATTCCATAATGCCATTTAGTTTAAGTAAATAAAGGAGAACTAGTGGAAACATACAGAATAGTTTCCAGAATTTTACAACAGAAATGTTCTCATTTTAGTATTGGCCTTCTGGCAACTAAAGCCATGCTTTTATTTTGCTAAGTATACCTAGAATTTACATTTATTTACTGAAAGAAATGATAATAGGAAATAGTTCTTATCTTTATATTAAGAGATGCCATCTTTAATATTGGGATAGTTTTATGTACACTCCTCCCCTTCTCAGTTGTACAAAACTTATGCTACAGAGAAAGAGTATGAGCTACATCAGAAGATTGATGGTCTTTCATTATTTACACGGGTTAAGTAGGCCAAATCTTGAAAATGTCATCATAAAATTTTAGTCATTATCCTATTATAATGCTAACTTAACATAGTAGAGCAGAATTTAATTTTACCATATCTAACCAACAGCTAGGAAAATTATAAACAACATTTTAAATAAATCATATCACATATTATTAATAATTACCTATTTATTTCAAGTCTTATAATTCAGAAAACACTTTGCATACAATGTGTATTTGATCCTCCTAAGACTACTGTGAGGTACATTATATAAATATAATCCTGTCTTTATAGAATAAGAAACTGTGGGAGTGTTGCTCAATAAATAAAACCCAAACCTAAAGTAACTCAGTAAAAAACAAACACCAACTGTCCATCCCAAAACCTCAAAGCCAAATCCATCAAGTGCCAGAATTGAGTCGGCTTCCAAATTTTCTGACTCCAAATCTAGTGATCTCTTCACTATACTACAATTTCCACAAATGAAACAACTGTCTTTAACATATACACTTTCATATATTACCTCTGTGGCCACATAGATTTCTGCATTTGCTAAAGTTAATAAACAATGTATTAAAGTTTTTGTAGCAGTTTTTAATTAAGATATTCTTTTTAAAAAACGTTTATATATATATATGTATATATAAACTTATCATTTCTTCCTTTCTCTGGAAGTTCCAAGTATGTTCAGATTGGTCATTATGTCTATGCTAGATAAAATGCTAATAGAAACTAAAAGAAATTATATAAAATACCAACATTTTCACTGAAAAGGAGCTGTTACCAATCACTTAGATCCCACTAAAATAAATGATGAGAATGTAAACATCAATCCAAAATATTTAACTTAAATTTAGTTTAATGTAAAAAAAAAACCAAAAAACACAAAAACCCCACAACCCCCCCCCAAAAAAAACCCTTGGGGGGGGGGAACCACATTATTTATATTTGGAGGGAGAGAGATTCCAGAGATGGATATGGAACATTTCTGTTCCTGCGATGTTATATATCCTAGTACTTAAAAAATAAAAACTGCTACCAATTTTTCAAATTTTCTAAGAAATATCATATGGACAAACCTCTGGATTCCTTGAAATTATCTACAAAACAAGTTTTAGAAGATCCTTTTATGTGGGAGAGGCTTCAGAAAGTAAGACTATGGTTATAGGCTGCCTAATTCGTATTAAAAAACTAGCATAGCTAGATTTTTTTTTAAAGGCTTAATTTATCTCATGATGGATTTTGAGGATCATAGAAGCTCCTGTACTAAAAAAGTACTTAACATGTATTAAGATACTACAAGTTTGCAAGTTGTATTAATGGGGAAGGAGGGGAAGATACCACAGATGAAATTATACTTCCCTAAAGAAATACCATCCTTGAGAAACCTACTCTAACAATATGCCAGCATATCCTACACTTTATTTTAATTTTAAAAAAAATTTACAAAAGCAATTATCACCAAGTATAAAGAAAAATATAAGAATGTAAAATACTCCTCTCCTATTTTAATACTTGGATTTTTAGAAAGTATTTTTAAATAAGGGAAAAATAAGTTTTAATTAAATAATGACAATATAACATATTAATGTCCCCTTATTTCTTTCCTGATTGCTGACATATATCAAAATGATGGCTTACAAGTATAATGACTGAAAATAAATCCTGCCATTCCCTTTTTACAAGAGAGAATTTGATGGACAAATTTATGGAAAACTAAAATCTGCTTATTAAATTAATTCTTCTGAAATATATCACATTATTCTCACACCTAAATACCACTGCCAACAATTCTACATGCTGTTGTCAGTATTTGCAACTCTATGTGGAGGTCTAAAATCGTATCCTCTACAATTCCTTCAAACTGTAAATCTAGGATCCTAGAAAGGAGAACATAGTTGCCAAGAGTGATTCTATATGTAATCCAGCAGGTGTCACTATACAAAAAAGTTGGCTGAACCCTCTTTTTCTTACCTTCACAACAAAAAAAGGGAAAGGAGTGGAATTTCTCCAAATGACACTTTTCTCCTACTTGGTTAGCTAAAGGGAGTGAGTTACCTTCCCCCTATTCATCACCTCTAATTGACCTCCTTTTCAGAGACTGTATTTTGTCTGAGGACCATAACAATGAAGTCATTTCTAGGCTAGAGACAAAATGACAGCCCGGACCATGTTGATAAGATTAAGGAATTTATGTAAAACAACAAATTATTAATAAAAAAAAAAGCCTAACAACTCATAGTCCCTACTTAGAAAAATTCCTAACGTTAAGGCAGAGATTTGGATGTCTTTCCATCTCTTTAAAAATATTGTTTTTTCAGATTGCCACTGAGTTTTCACCATTTCACTTTTCCCATCATGGAATACATATAAATGGGCTATATATCTTGGTCAACAACAAGAAATTTATTAAGTATCTATTATGTGGCAGGAACTGTGCATAGCACTGGGGATACAAAGAATGCAAAAACAGTCCCTTAACTTCAAGCAGCTCATTCTTGAGGGTGAGAGAAAGCAAGCATGTATGTACAAATAAGTCTATATTTATAGTAAAATAGAGGATTTTATATTTGATCCTATAGGTAACAGAGGGGTTTACTGAAGTTTATATAATGGGGGAGGAGAGTGACAGTCAGAATTGTATTTTTGGGAGATCATGTAAGATAGCTGAGTGGGAGATACATTGCAGTTGGGAAAAGACTTGAAGTAAGGAGACTAATCAGTAGGCTATTGTAATAATGGATAAGCCTGAGGTGATGAAGGCTTGCATTAGTATGGTGGCAACATCAGATGACAATATGTTGTAGAAGTACAACTGACAGGGCTTCCCATGATCAGTCATGAGTTTTTAAAGGACATTTTAAAAGAAAAATAAGATAAAGAAGTAGAATAAACACTTAATATCAAAACTAAGATTCTTGCTATCTTCAGACAGATAAAACAGAGGGCAAAGGAAATTTGAAACACCAGTTCCAGTAGCTTCTTGGAAAGAAAAAAAAAAATCAACAAAAGATGAGGATCAGCTGAAGGACCTGGAATGTTTGCTGCTAATGTTACAGTGAGGATTCCTTTTGTATAAAGCCTGGGCTAGATGACTACTGAGGTCCCTTCCAACTCTCACATTATGTGATTCTGTAAAAGAGTTCAATCACACTCCTGCACTTTTCACTTCAATAGGCAGAATGGTGAGCAAGGGAAATTCTGGCTACATTAATGCCTACTGTCAGTGCCCAGTGCAAACTTGGTCCCACAAGTAGTAAGCAAATGAAAGTATTTCAGCTACCTTATTCAAATCAGAAAAATCATTTAAACCTCAAAGTCTATTTAGCATACTGCTTTGTTATAATTTATGTTATAACTTAGACACTCTATATTCAAGGGTTTCCTCACCATGGACAAACCAGTAAAACCAGTTTGAAAGTTATCAAATAAAATAACCATCTCTATGATCCTTAATGTAACTATAAAATACCACAGCTGATTGCACAAGCCACACAAAAAAAATCAGTTCCATTACTTTATAGTTATGTCTCAGGTTTCCCTGCTTACAGAGCATTCCTAAAAGTTTACTCCAGTTTTTGAAGGATTTTTTCCACTTCTGAATGTTTTGGGTAAGAACTGGAACTAACCAACCAGAGCTTTAAAAATTAATCGTAACAAAAAAAAATGATTGTAGATCTTTCTACGTCCAGCACCTATGTGGAGTTAACTCTCGTGCCCATCTTCACTTTTTTCAAAAAAATTTTATTGCTATCATAAAAAAATTATTACTTATATCCTTTTATTCTACATTTCCAGAATCATGCCTCGTAATAAAGAATTTTTTTTTTTTTTCAAAAAGAGGATTGGGGAAAAACTCCAGTAAAAGTAATCACCAAAAAGTCAAGTAATATTCCACAGGAGAGGACTTTTTAGGGACAAGGGAAGGTGTCTTCTCAAATATCTTCTTTGGAGCCAAGTCTTTTCCTTATAATTTCATCACATTTAATTTCTAATTGTTGTTGAGGTTTTATTGTCTTTCCATTTACATTGTTGGAGTCTCCGTGTATGTTTTTCTGGTTCTGCTTACTTTACCTTTCATCAGTTCATATAAGTCCATATTTTTCTGTATTCATCTTCTTCCTCATTTCTTACAGCAGAGTAATATTCCATTACATTCATCTAGCACAACTTTAACCACTTCCCAATGGACTTCCCTTCTCTTGACTCACGACTTCATCCCCTATTTTTGGCCCTCCTCACTTCTTGACTTGATTATTTGTGCAAAATCTGGATTGCCCTTTCCTTGTAACCCAGAGCTTAAGCACTTTGCTTGGCACATAATAAGTCATTTTTCAATGACTGATTGACTACTCTCCCTAACTCAAAAGTCTCTTCTCTCTCCAATCCACTTTCCATATAACTATGAGAATGGCATTCCTAGAGCACAGATCTGATGACATTACTCCCCTGCACAAGAAGCTTCAATGGATCCTAATGATTTTTAGGATATAATGCAAACTTTTGTTTATGGAGTCTAGGTTAAGACCCCCTCCTTAAAAAAGTGCTAAGTAGTTCTGTACTTAAAGGAATGAAGCTCAGACTGCATCTGTGAATTTTCACAGAGGTCACCATCTGTTTAGGTTACTTTTCTTATTTGTAAATAGGTTTAGATTACATGACTTCTGGGGGCCTTCCATCTCTACATCTATGGTCTTAAGAACCTTTTCTTAGAGAAAGAAATTTATTTAAAAATTCTTCCTAGAAACTACAGTGTTCACCATTCATTATGATATGTCAAATGTTCTCTTGCTAAGCTGGATATTAAAAGAAATGAGATGTGGTCTTGGTCTTAGTATACTGGTTGCCACACTCACACAAAGAACATACAAGTTACACATAAATTATATAAAAATATGATGGTGCTGTCAGGATCTTAATGAAATAAAATCTGATTAATAAAGAGAACTCTGGAACCACATTATCAAGAGAAAGGACACCTGGTTGAAGGGGGTAGGGTAGGAAGGAGTATATACAAAGACATAGATGGTAAACAACAGGTATACCTAGTTTAACTAAGCTGAAGGTGCCTGATAGCTACAAAATGAAAAGCAAGTGCATGAAATAATGAAGTTATTTGTGGTTTTTTTCTAAGAGAGGTTTTTAACCTGGAGTCTATGAGCTAGTGTGATTACATAACTGATAATTGAATTTCAAAAGAATCTGTTGCTTTTAAAAAATTTTTCTTTCTTTTATGCACTTAAAACCATTACCCTAAGGAGTCTGTAGATTTCATCTGACTGCCACAGGGATCTATAAACAAAGAGAATTAAAAACCCCCACTCTAACATGATAAAGAACAACTTTGTCTAATTCTTGATCAGAATTTTTAACACACAGTAACATTTGAAAGAAAGTTGTTTCACAATTCACAACTTTAGCAAAGTTGCAGGATACAAAATAAATCCACATAAATCAGCAGCATGTTTATGTATTACCAACAAAGTTCAGCAGCAAAAGATACAAAAAGAAATTCCATTCAAAATAACTGTAGTATAAAATATTTGGGAATCTATCTGCCAAGGAAAAGTCAGGAACTATACGAACTAAACTACAAAACACTTTCCACACAAATAAAGTCAGACCTAGTCAATCGGAAAAACATAAAATGCTCATGGGTAGGCCGAGTGAATAAATAAAAATGACAATACTACCCAAACTAATTTACTTATTTAGTGCCATACCAATCAAACTCCCAAAGCAGCAGTCATCAAAACCATTTGATACTAGCTAAGAAACAGAGTAGTCAACCAGTGGCATAGGATAGAATCACAGAACAAACTAGGCAATAACTATAGCAATATAGTGTTTGGTAAACCGAAAGACCTGGGATAAGTACTCACTATTTGACAAAAACTGCTGGAAAAATTGGAAACTAGTGTGGAAGAAATTAGGGCTTGACCCACACCTAACACCACATACCAAGATAAGATCTGGGTTCATGATTTGGATATAAAGAGTGATCTTATAAGCAAATTAGAGGAATGTAATATAGTTTACCTCTCAGACCTGTGGAGATGGAATAAATTTATGTCCAAAGAAGAACTGGAACTCTTAATTGAACACCAGAGAGATAATTTTGACTGTATTAAGTTAAAAAGTTTTTGTACAAACAAAACCAATGCAGTCAAGATTAGGAGGGAAGCAATAAATTGGGAAATCATCTTTACATTTAATGGTTCTGATAAAGGTCTCATCTCTAAAATACATAGAGAACTGTCTCATATTTATAAGAATTCAAGCCATTCTCCAATCGATAAATGGTCAAAGGATATGGACAATTTTCAGATGATGAAATTAAAACTATTTCTAGTCATATGAAAAGGTGCTCCAAATCACCTTTGATCAGAGAAATGCAAATTAAGACAACTCTGAGATACCACTGCACACCTGTCAGATTGGCTAAGATGACAGGAAAAGATAATGACGAATGTTGGAGGGGACGTGGGAAAGCTGGGACACTGATACATTGTTGGTGGAACTGTGAACGGATCCAGCCATTCTGGAGAGCAATTTGGAGCTATGCTCAAAAAGTTATCAAACTGTGCATACCCTTTGACCCAGCAGCATTTCTACTGGGTTTATATCCCAAAGAGATCTTAAAGGAAGAAAAGGGACCCACATGTGCAAGAATGTTTGTTGCAGCCCTTTTTGTAGTGGCTAGAGACTGGAAACTGAATGGATGCCCATCAATTAGAGAATGGCTGAACAAATTATGGTATGTGAATGTTATGGAATATTATTGTTCTATTAGAAACGACCAGCAGGATGATTTCAGAGAGGCCTGGAGAGACTTGCATAGACTGATGCTGAATGAAATGAGCAGAACCAGGAGATCATTATACACAGCAACAACAATACTATATATGATGATCAATTCTGATGGACATGGCTCTCTTCAACAATGAAATGTTTCAAACCAGTTCCAATTGTTCAGTGAAGAAAGCCATATACACCCAGAGAGAGGGATATGAAATGTGGACCATAACATAACATTTTCATGCTCTCTATTAATGTTTGCTTGCATTGCGTTTCCTTTCTCTGATTTTTTTTTCTTGTAGATACAATTTTTCTTGCACAACAGTAAGTGTGGAAATATGTATACATATATTCGATTTGTCAAGTATTTTAACATAATTAACATGTAGTGGATTTCCTGCCATCTAGGGGAGGGGTGGGGAGTTGGGGGGAAAATTTGTAACAGAAAGCTTTGTAAGGGTCAATGTTAAAGAATAACCCATACATATGTTTTTCAAATAAAAAGTTTTAATAAAAAAAATAAAAAAAAAGAAAGAAAGAAAGTTGTTTTCAGCATTTCTGTCCAGGATAGGTCATATGGAAGTAAAAATTAAAGTATTTGTTAAAAAAAGAAAAAAGAACAAGAAAGTTGACAGACTAAATTTCAGAGCAAAAAAGCACACTGGATGTGGAGTACAATGATTTTTTTTTTTTTAAATCCTGTATTTGCTATTTATTAACTGTATGACTTGCATTTCCTTAATAGTTTGTTGTTGTGGTTCAGTCATTTCAGTCATGTACTGAACCCATGTAAAGTTTTTTTGGCAAAGATACTGGAGTGGTTTGCCATTTCTGTCTCTAGTTCATTCTACAGATGAGGAAACTGAGACAATAGGGCAAAGTGTCTTGTGAAAAGTCACATGGCTAGTGTGTGAGGCTATCAAGTCTTTCTGATTCTACAGTGTTCTATTCACTGCACCACATACTACTTAATATTTGCCCAACACTTAGTATTGCTAAGCCTTATTTTCTTTATCAGATAAATGGGAATAATACTACCTACTGTACCAACCCTATGGGGTTTATGTGAGAATTAAATGATACTCCCTTCTCTTTTAAAGAAGGCAATTCTCCTCCATATTTACTGCCAGTATAGCCTGAACACTACCACCACCAGTCACAGTAAGAACTCTGAAAAGGATGGTAAGCTGATTCTTATCTATTTTAAAATAGGTACCTTTTAAGTGTCCTTTAAGACAAGGTCACCTAAGACCCAGTGCTAAACTTTCAAGGAGGAATGGGATCTAGATAAGAATAGAGGAGAAAAGTAGTTAAAAGAAGTAAAGGGACTGGGTGAAACAAGCCAAGACAAAAATGAGAGAAAGTATAAAGCAGCATGTTCACAGGTCAGCAAGGTTGCAGTAAAGACTGCTTAAAAAGTAGCAATCAATAGGATAAAAAAGTAGGCTGGGGATAGATTAGATATGACTTTAAATGTCATGCTAAGGATGTAAAATAGCAGGGAGGGAGCAAAGGTCCCAGAGCAGATTAGTGATATAATTCAACATTTAGTAGAGAGAAGCAGTCTAAGAAGACAGGATTTCAAGTTCTGTTTCTGACACTCACTCTGTAATGCTGAGCAAGTCACCAAATTTCCCCCTGGCCCTCCCCCAACTTTCTTGAGCATTGGTAAAAGGAGTTTAAAACTGATACTAAAAAACAAAATACAAAAAACAATCTCGAGATAATGAGGATAGACTGAATGTGCAAAAAAGCTGTATGAGATAAAATTTAAGAGAACAATAACTGTAGAAATAAAAAAGAATATATCATAGATGCAAAGGACAATGTGAGGAAAGTCCTAGACAAGATTTAAGAACTGACTGGATATAGATTATCTTCACCTCAGTATTGAACAACTTTTTCAAAAGCAAATATGCATCAACCATGGCTCATAGTATCACTCCACCTATAAACACGGGTTAAATTCATGGAATTTAAATCCATGGAACCCTGGAAATAGTATACACCCATGATTAAAAGTTATGGTCTTATTCTAGATTTCATGATATATTAGTGGAACAGAAATGTATAAAATAATGTAATCAAACTCTGCCACATTATTCTGTGCAGTGGGTTTGTTGGTGATGATGGCCTAGATCTACCTCAGTAGATAAGAGATATAGTTATTTTGATCTGTGAATCAAGTCTGATACTGAGCTGCTGTCTGAATTCCATGATGGGGCTGGACATAAGATCACATAAACCTCTCTTTAAATTTTTAATTGATAACCTCAATTTCCAATTAAGTCCCTATAACAATCCATCCATCCTTCTGCCCAGCAAAGCATCCCTTTTCCACTGGTTAAAAAATAAATAAATAAAATGAAAGAGGAAAAAAACAACAACAGCCCCTTAACAAAAATAACAATTAACCAAAAAACTCAGATAACACATGGAATTCAACATTCTTGTAACAGATTCATAATGGTAATTCTGGTTTGGTGTTTGTTTATTCTAACCAGTGATTTTGTCAAATCATCTTCCTATGAAGTAGTTAAGAGTACCTATAACATAGTGGAGTAGTGGACAGAGCCCTGGACACATAGTCAGAAAGACTCAAATTCAAATATGGCCTCAAGATACAAGTTGTGTGACCTTGAGGTAAGTCACTTAAACTTCTGTTTGCCTCAATTTTCCCATCTGTAAAATGTTAATCAGTTTCTAACTTTCATAGCTGTCTTCTTGTCATTGTATAAATTGTTCTCCCAGTATTAAATATCATAAATTTTAATATTAGCACTTTCCTTATTTACCTACCTCACCTATTAACCACACAATATTTCTGGGTCTCATTTTTGTCACCTGAAAAATGGGGATAATACTACCTATCCTACCTTATTACAGGATGGATGTGAAGATTAAGTGACCTCCCCTTCAAGACATCATTTCCTGTCCTTGATTTTGGCCAGTGTAGCCTTAACACTAGGTCACCAGTCACCATAAGAACACATTCAAGTGGCTTTTAAGAGTTGGCCATATAAGGCCTACTAGACTTTCAAACAGAATGGGATCTAGATAAGCATCAGTTTACACAAATCTTCTCAGGTTTCTTCTCAGAAACCATCCCTTTCAGCAAGATTTCTTATACAACAGTAACATTCCATCATATTTATATATCAAATCTTAGTCACTCCCCAATTAGTGAATACCCCATCAAAAAGGGAGGGTACCACTTCAAAACAAATGTTATAAATTATCTCATCAACAATCCTGAGATAGGTACCATTATTATTTCTTTTTTAAAAAATGTATTTTTTTTTCTTTATTAAAGCTTTTTATTTGCAAAACATATGTATGGATAATTCTTCAACATTGACCCTTATAAAGCTTTCTGTTACAAATTTTACCCCCCTACTCCCCACCCCTCCCCTAGATGGCAGGAAATCCACTACATGTTAATTATGTTAAAATACTTGACAAATCAAATATATGTATACATATTTCCACACTTACTGTTGTGCAAGAAAAATTGTATCTACAAGAAAAAAAAATCAGAAAAAGGAAACACAATGCAAGCAAACATCAATAGAGAGCATGAAAATGTTATGTTGTGGTCCACATTTCATATCCCTCTCTCTGGGTGTATATGGCTTTCTTCACTGAACAATTGGAACTGGTTTGAAACATTTCATTGTTGAAGAGAGCCATGTCCATCAGAATTGATCGTCATGTAGTCTTGTTGCCGTGTATAATGATCTCCTGGCTTTGCTCATTTCACTCAGTATCAGTTCATGCAAGTCTCTCCAGACCTCTCTGAAATCATCCTGCTGGTCGTTTCTAATAGAACAATAATATTCCATAACATTCACATACCATAATTTGTTCAGCCATTCTCCAATTGATGGGCATCTGTTCAGTTTCCAGTTTCTAACCACTACAAAAAGGGCTGCCACAAACATTCTTGCACATGTGGGTCCTTTTCTTCCTTTAAGATCTCTTTGGGATATAAGCCCAATAGAAAGAAACACTGCTGGGTCAAAGGGTATGCACAATTTGATAACTTTTTGAGCATAGCTCTAAATTGCTCCCCAGAATGGTTGGATCTGTTCACAGTTCAACCAACAATGTATCAGTGTCCCAGTTTTCCCACATCCCTGCCAACATTCATCATTATCTATTATTATTTCTCATAAGAGGATGGACAATGACAGTCATATAAAAATAATAGATAGCAGTTGAAAGAAAAAAAGAAATCCTATCACTAATACTTTCCAGAACGTATGGAAGGTATTTTGATACTCAGGTCTGAGTCTACCCTATGTAGCTGAAGCTGAAAGAGGAAGGAGAGATGGTTATTATACATACCAAAAAAAAATATAAAAAATGCTATCTAAAGACGATTTCTTAAATGAGACAAACTGTTAAAAGCTGTATGTATTTTTCTTGCTCTTTCCTAATCTCTCCCCAGTTTTGTACTCTGTGCTCTCAGATTTAATTTACAACTTCCTTCCAAGCTTCTCTTTTTTGTGATCTTTGACTTGGCCTTGGGGTTTCTTAGCTTCTTGAACCTAGGTAGGGCTCAAACAGTCTGAACCAACCCTACCAACCTGTCCCTCCCCACATGCTCTTTCCTCTTCTTTAGGTTCTGTGGTAGAAAGTGTTCCCCAGATTCCCAGGAGTATTTTGACATAACTGACTGCCTTGTACTCCTCCTTTTAGGCATACAGTAAAGAATTTAAAATTCATTCAAATCAAATCAATAATGAATACAAGCAGAAAGAAAATACAGTTTTCGTTCTCAAGGAGCTTAAATTCCAATGGAGGAAAAACACAAAAAGCAAGCTAGAAGTAAAGATCTCCAAGTAGGAGTATGTAGAGAAAGGCACGAAAATCTTTAGAGGAATGAAGAGAAGGCTGGCCTGGGTATTCTCCTTAAAATGAAAGTTTTGGGAGGACCTAGTCAATCAAAGGAAGAAAGACAGAGTATTTCTAGTGGGAGAAATACAGGAGTAAAGCAAACTTCTAGGAGAAGATATTTCTGTGGTATGAAAGAAACTTCAGTGTGAGAAATGTAATCAGGACTTATTGGGAGCTTATCAAGTACAACATTTTCATTTTACAGTTTAGCAGACTGAAGCTACAGATATCTTAAGGGAACTTAACATAACCATACTTCTCATCAACCAAATAATATTTACTGAGTACTTAATCAACTGTGTGATCTTGTGACAAGCCATTTAATTTTTTATCATTAAAACAATTTCTAAGCTCTCTTCCAGTCACAGTTTATTTACTTTGTACTGCTAGGCCCTCTAAATACTTGAATGAACAACTCACAAGGTAAGTTTAACACATAAGAAAAAGAATGTAAGGTTTATATTTTTCTTGAATTTTTTCATCAGAAGATATGTCAGAAACTTTATTTTTTCCTCCTGTGGTCTTTCTATCCATGAATCCCATAACTCTTCTAACCAACTTACTGGGAAAGTAGATCTCTGATCTCTAGATCTTCTACTAGAATTCTAAACTCTGTACAGTTACCAAAGGATCATCTGGACTATCCATTGGTTATCCTGTACTCCTACTACATGATCAACTCACTCCTTTTCTAGTTAACATCTATCTTTTTGAATAACCTGTCAAAGCAGATTTTACTTAGCAATATGTTGTAATCTACTTGAGTCTAACATATGTCTCTCCTCTGTACTTTGGATAATCTATAACTCTAACTCTTCAAAAACTGTTAGACCAATGACTTGTCCTACATCATTATCAGGAAAATATTGAAATTAAAGAAATGGGTCTTTATTTTAAGGAGAATCTTAGAGTAGATCTAATAATTATATGATTTCTTTGAGTGCAATTCAGTCTGCTCTCCTATTTATTCAATTTTGGAATCACTACACTGTCCATGATAGATTAGCCCTTTAAGCTATTGAGCAAAGCATCTAATCTCAGTCTGGAAAGAAGCATTCTTACTTTATTCCTTTTCCCTTCCTATACAGGTACTTCAGTTGAACTTTTTTGAGTAATCATATAACTACTTTAAAGGAGGCAAGTAATATTCTGGGACTTGGTGCAATCATTATAGTATAATTCACAAATAGCATCTGTAAACCCTCACCATCTACAAGGAATTCTTCTTGAATATATACTTTGCATCAATATAAACTTTGGACATCTTCAGTGACACTGCCTTACATCTCTGATAAGCACACATTTCCTTCTTTTATAACTCACCTGACCTCACAGTAAGAATAAGATTTTTGAATGGAAACATTCCTAGAAGACAAGAACTGTCTTTCCATGTATCTTTAAAGATATAAATACAGCTGTAATTTTTTTTGCATTAATACAGCTAAAATAGACAAGGGCTAATTTATTTGATGCCATTAATACAATGTGTCTAACATAAGAAACACATATTAGCAAAGTCATTGGGGTGGATGTTTATAATGTTTGACAGTTTTTTCCTCCCCTAGTTTTTGCTTTACTAATGCATTACTATTAAAGCACAAGACTTGATTTGTTAGAGGAAATTGTTCTTCAAATTCAGATTAAGGCATAAATGAGGGTCATCAAGATGATACATATAAATCCTGAAGAATCTTCTCAAGGTGTCTGGTATAGAGTGAGTAAAAGCTCTGGTGGCAAGTTATCCAAACCCACTCATCATCCAATCTATTTTCCTCTCCTCAACTTTTCAGTGGGAACAAAAAATCAAGTTCCAATAGGTGCAATGTGATTAGAAGGTTTCTTAAATCAATTTAGAGTTTGCTGTTCCTACCAAGTGGTGCCATGAACTTCTTTTTCCAAATATGAGTAAAATAATACCATACTTGAGCAGGAGGAGTCAATTTTACTTTAGTAGTTTTGTCTAACACTGCACAAAAAACACTAAGTATAGAGTAAGAGTGAATAATGACTAATGGCTAGCCATATGATTCACTGTTAACTGTACAAGTTCAGGAGTTCTAAAGGAACCCCTCCTCCCTACCCCTATGGAGAAGTGGATAGAATAGAATGAACAGAATTCCCACAGTGGGGAAAAAGTACAGCTGATTTCTGATCTTCACCTTCTGAAAAAAAGATTCAAGAAAAATCTTTAAATACTTTTTCTCTAAGAGCCACAACGGAATTGTTGGGTTCACATCAACCAGGTGTGTGGGATTTGTTACATCTATAGAACAGTACCACAATTTCTAATTTAGTGTCATTGTCAGGTCCTGGGTTCTATTCCAATTTAAAACCTTTTAGGTTAAAAGAATTATTAGGGAGTTCTGATAAAGGGGTTGGGAAAAAGGTGTCAGCAGGAATAAAGGATCCATTAAACCCTTGAAAATGTAGCAAGTGGAATAAGGGTAATCAAGTGTCAGAAGATTGGAAAGATAGGAAAGGATAACTTTCTCATCTGAACAGATCTAAGGAAGGAATATATAGAGCTGTATAGTGAAATATATTTCACTTAACAGAGAAATAAGAGGGAAAAGGGAGGAGGGAGAATTAAGAGGCAGAACTGATTATGAAAAAGATTAGTCACAAGTAAAAAAAAATTCTAAGGATGTACAAAAATATGTATAGCTCTTTTTATGGTGAAAAAGAAGTGGAAGAAAAAGGGATGGCCATTGATTGAGACATTACTAAACAAATCTGGTACATAAATACGATGGAATGTTACAGTGTAATAATCAAAGGGGATAGTTTCACAGAAATTTGGGAAGACTTCTATTAACTAATGAAAAGTGAAGTAAGCCAATTTATATAATGACAACACTACTGAAAAGACAAAACTCTGAAAGACTAAAGAACTCTGACAAGAATAATGATCAACCACAATTACAGAGGACTAATGATGAAACATACTATCTATCTGCTGAAAGAGGTCAGAGAGTACAGAACATTATTTTTAAATTTTTTTTTGGGGGGGGTGGAGTTGAATTGGGAGGGGTAATAATGAGGCCAATGTAGAAAGTTGCTTTACTTGTCTATAGGTGTTTATAGCAGGGCTTTTGTTTTTCTTTCTCAATTAGGGGCTAGGGTGGGAAGATGAGAAGACAGACTTTTATTAATAAAAAATAACATGTAATAATAATAATAAACATTAAAAAAAAGATATGAAGGATGAAAGCATTGTACATTATGAAGAAATCCAAGAATCAGAAGTAATAAGTATGAGGAAACATTTGGGTAATGATCCACAGAGTCATCAGAAACAGAAATGAGTTTGCTATTTACCTAAGCAACACATACAAAGCTAGATCACAAATCTATTTCAAATGCATCATATAACAGTGATGGGGGACTTCAATTATCCAGAAAAATATCTCTCTCCCCCCCTCTCTCCTCTCCCCTCCCCAAAAGAAGAGCACCTTATCATTTCTTCACTTAGTTACTGATAACATCCTAAAAAGGTACAGATACCAATAAGGGAGATTGTGATTCTGGATATAATTCTCACTACCAAGATAAAAATAATGACTAGGATGGAGATGATTGGATGCTTGGGGAGAACACTCCACCTTGGAATGCTACTAAGAAAATCAGGAAAAGTTGAGAAGTCTGAAATATACCTGTTTTGGAAGAACAGATTTGAAAGATGAGGTACAATCAACGGAATAAAACTGTACAGGATAATTTAGGCTAGAAGGAATGGGAAGTTCTCAAAGATAAACATGAAAAGATGCATAGAAAAACAATTCTGATAATAAAGAAAAGGGAAAAAGGTGTTTTTCTAAAGAAAATATGAAAGCACAGAGAATTCACTTAGAAACTTACATTTTATACAGAGGCAGTTAATAAAATGTGCATGTAATGTATAGTATTTAAGAATTGTATCATTTAAAACATCCATACCCTTTAATACAGAAATCCTATTACTAAACAACAGTCTAAGGAGGTCAAAGATGAAAGGTCCTATAAATGCCAAAATACTGATAGCAGCACCTAGTAAAAAGTAATAGTGGTGACAGTAGTAGTAGCAGCAGTAGTAAAAAAGAAATGGAAATAAAGTGAAAAGATGGCTATTGACTGAGGATGGCTGATGGATGGCTAAACTATGATACATAAATGTACTGGAATATTATATCACAAGAAACAAAGAAAATAAATAGCAAAAAAGTGGAAAGCTTAATATGAATTCATAAAAAAAATGAAGTTGGAGAACAAGAAAAAAAGGACACAGATGACCAACATGTAAAAAGAAAAAACAACAAAAACCGCTTCAGCATTATAGAAGAAAATACTTCTGCCTCCCTTGCAAAACTGGGTGACTAAGTATATGAAACACTGCATATATTGTCAGACTCAACTGAATTGTTCGTTAGTTTAGCTCTACTGCCTTTCTTTTTATTTTTAAATATTTATTAAAGGAATGACTTTCTGTAGGGAATGTGGACAGGATATATGGAGAAATTTAAAGGCTAAACTTTTGTTTTTTCTCTACTGAGAATTATATTTGGATTAAAAGATATTGATTAAGGAACCACAAAAAAGAAAAGTAGAAAATTGTTACCTAAGAGAAGTAGGAATAGCAAAAAAAGTACCTCGATGTTTTTTGATGACTTCAAGTCACCAGATGCAGATGAATTACTCAAGAACTGATAGATATGATTGTAGACACTGTCAATGAGCTCCAAAGTAGAGTAGAAAATGGAAAAGATATAAGACTAAAAAATCATAAGTTAGAATTATTCCAATTATCTTATTTTTTTAAAAAAGGAATAAAGCAGAAATCTGCAAACTAAAGGGCAGTGGATATGGCTGATTCCTAGCAAAATTCTAAAATATATACTCAGAGAACATCTAAAAAAGGAAGTAGTTATGGCAGAATTATCAGGCTTAATTATGAACAAGTAATGGCAGGCTAACCTCATTGCCTTTTCTCAAAAGGTTGCTAGACTAGATAACCACAGGAATGGTAAGTTTTAGTAAGGAATTTAAGAAACTCTCTTAGGCTATTCTTGTAGACAGGAGATGAGGGTGAGGTAAATTTAAAAGTTGATTAAATGAATAGACCTAAAGAATAGTCATTTCCTAGTTTAGTGATAACTTATTAGGACATCACTAGTGGAGTGCCTTGTCCTTAGACTTATATCAGTGGTTTGGAATAAACATATAGAGAACATTCTATCAAATTAGGGGATGACAAAAAACTAGGCAAGATGGTAATATATTAGTTGACAGAGTCAAGATGCAAAAATATCTCAAAAAGATAGAATTTGGGGTCTGGTTTGAAAGCAGAGGACATTACTGAGTTATGTAATCTTGGACAGGTCATTTTCCTTTTTTTGGTCTCAATTTTCTTATTCAGAAATAAGTGCCCTTAAGTGCCTACTATGGGCCAGATATTGAGTTGACACTGGGCACAAAAGATATGAAACAATCCCTACACTCTAGAAGCTTACATTCTAATGGATAGTCATTATTTTATCTGACCCTAAAAGGCAGAAGCAACAAAGGGTATAGTTACAAAAAGGCATATTTAAGCCAGATACTAATCAGAACTATCCATAAATGGAATAACTGCCTTAGCAAGTAGTTAATTCTCCCTCATGAGAATTCTTTAGTCCAAGCTTTTATGTAACCATTTGCTAGGTATCTTGTAGAGTATTCTTGTTCAGATATTAGGTAAAACTAGATGGTCTCTCAAGACTCTTCCAACTTTTAAGACTTTATGCATTTGAGTTAGGTAAGGCTTCCAGAATAAAACAAAAAGTTTTCTAAAAGATACAGATTTTTTTTTCCTTGGGGGGGGGGGGGGCTTTTTTTTTTTTTTTTGCTGAGGCAATTGAGGTTAAGTGACTTGCCCAGGGTCACACAGCTAGGAAATGTTAAGTGTCTGAGACCACTCAGGTCCTCCTGACTTCAGGGCTGGTGCTCTATCCACTGCACCACCTAGCTGCCCCAAAGATAAAAATTTTAAAAAAGCATTTACTAAGATTTATGTGCCAGGCACTGTGCTAAATACTTCACAAATATTATCTCATTTATTTTCCACCTTTTACAGTTGGGGAAACTGAGGCAGAGATTAAGTGGTCACACTGTTAGTGTGTGATAATGAATTTGAAGTCAGGTCTCTTTAATTTGAGGGCCAGTAAGCTTTCTCTGGTGTCTCCTAGTTACTTATCATCTGCTTCGTCAGATGGTGTTTTTAATAAACTCTTAGCTAAATCAAGCATTCTTAAGCTGCGATATGTGAATTTGTTTTTAAAAAATATTCTGGTAACTGCATTTCAATGTAATTGTTTTATTTTGTATTCCTATGTGTCTCATTTTATTCATTTAAAACATTATGAGAGGGATCCACAGGCTTTAAAAGACAGTCAGTGGGGCCTAAAACATGCAAAAAAAGTTGAGCTCAGCTCCAAATAGGAATCTGATCCATAATACATTTATATCCAGGTTAATATGAAACTTAGATGTTTTTAAAAACGCTAGACTTCAGAGTCAGGAGACTTGGGTTCAAGTTCTGCATCAGCTACTTAAAAGCCATGTGATTATGGGGATATCTCATTCCTCACCAGTAAAATGGTGCTACTAATACTTGTGGCACTTAGCTCAAAGGGTTAAAGCAAGAAAAGTGCTTTGTAAACTATAAAAAGCTATTGAAATGAGGGCTACTGATTCAATGAGTTTAACCTCTCCTGCCTACCTGCATCATTAGTCTTTGAGTATTTGTGAAGACCTATGTCAGTTTTCTTAACTGCAAAATGTGAAGAACAGATGAAATATTATTTGTTAAGGTTTTTAGCGTATGACCATGAGATCATACTTATGACCTTAACTTAAAATGAGACAGATTAAATATTTTAAGTATTTAACATATCTTTACTTTAAATAGAACCAGAAAGCTGAAGAACTTGATGATATATCTTTCAATAACTGAAAAAGATTAGATCCCAGTAAGTTTGGGTATCTCACAGGATACTCCACATTATCCTGTCTCTTCCTACATTATTTCTCTTAGTGATATTAGTTCCCATGATTTCAATCTTCAGCTCTATATATCCATTTATCTAGTCTTAACCTCCAAACTCACATTCAATAGCCCAGTGAACATCAAACTAGATGACATATTAAATTATGTCCAAAATTAAACTCATTTATCTTCCCTACCAACAACTTTCCCCCTGAATTTCCTTATTAATGTCAAGGGAACCAATTACTTTCAGCCAAAACTGAGTATCTGGAAATTCTTGATCCCTCCTAATTTACACCACTCTTTCCCCCCCTCCCCCACATACACATAATCTGTTGCCAAGATCTGTTAATTCTATCTTCATAATCTCTTTTGAATATACCTACTTCTCTCTTCTGACCATAGTGTAGTAGTGTAGGTCTTCATCACCTTATAACATGAACTAATAATCGACTTCTGGTTATTTATCTCCAATCTATCCTGAATATATAGCTTGTTTGTACATGGTTATTTTCACACTGTCTCTGCCCATTAAACTTGTGAGCTTCTAGAGAGCAGGTTGTTTTTAGCCTCTTTTTATCCCTAGCACTTAAGCAAAATATCTGCACCTAATAAACATTTGTTGACAGTACAATGACTTGTCTTTATTTATTTCACTTTGCATAAGTTTCTGCAAGTCTTTCCATGCTTCCCTTGTTCTTATTCACCATTTTTTTTTTCAAGGCAGAGTATTCTAAAAAATTCATGTACCACAATTTGCTTAGCCATTTCACAAGTGATGGGCACTTCCATTGTTTGTAGGTCTTTGCTAATACACAAAGTCCCAACTCTTTGTTAGACCAGATTTAAGAGATTATCAAATAATCTTAAATCCTTTAGGAAATTAATAAGTAATGTTATGGTCTCTAATCCCTCTACCTTATCTAGATAGTGAGATTCAGCAAGTGATTACTTATGCTCTGATATTTTAACTGCCTTACTCAAATAGAATGTTAGCATTCAGTTTAGTTGTTCCTTTTAAGATCTAAGATAAAAGTATCTTGGTATATCTTAGTTAATATTTAAATGGTGAAGAAAAATAAAACTAGAATGTGATTTGGAACCTGTTCAATTTCATCTTCAACTAGTGAACTTTAATCAAAAGCATTCGTTGAGCACCTGTCTGAATATATATGATGGTGGTATGAGAAATCAGTTAGAAAACTATTTGACAGCTAACATCATTTAATGTATTACATACCCCAAAAAGGTTAATATTATAGACAAATGAAATTGACAGTCTGCCTGTCACAAGTTCCTCCCTCGTTCAGTTTATCCTCTATTTCATGAAAGCCTGGTCAAGTCACCTCCCCTACTCTAGTGATTTCCCATCACCGGTAGGAGTGACACTGATTTCTTTGTTATTCTTCAAATAAGACATTCCACCTCTCAGCTGCAGGCTTTTCCCATTTTCTCAGTCTGGAAAGCATTCTTCTCATATCTGCTTCCTGACTTCCCAGATTTCCTTCAAGTCCCAGGTAAAATTCCATTTTCTCCAAGAAACCATTCCTAATAACCTGTTAATTCTGCATTTCCTTTTCTCTAGCATATGACTTGTTTGTACTTATTTCTTGCTGTCTTCCTCAGAGAGATTTTGAAATCCTTCAGGGTCCATCTTTTGTCTTTCTTTTCATCTCCAGAATTTAGCATGGCACTTAGAACTTCCCAGGTGCTTAAAAAATGTTTATGGGCAAAGAGATAACTTTTTAAATTCCCATCAAGATTTCTTGCTGTAGTTAAGTCTACTTTGTTTGCCAATGTGTTGTGAATGTTAAGAGATCTGCTGTACTAATGCTATCTATTATTTTTCACTTCTATACATAGCCAACTAAAGAGCTTTTCCATGTACCCATGTTAAAAAAATTATTTTAAAATAAAGTTTCTTTTGTTGCAGCAGAAAAAATTACATTTCTCGCCTTATTATACTTGGTTAATTTAGGGAAATACTGTTTTGTATTTCACTTCATTTTTGTTAATTTTATAAAATACTTTTTTATTCTTAGTACAGCAAAAATACTGACTTGTAAAACACTGCTTTGGGAAAAATGTTTTGAAAACTAATTTCTTCAGCATTCGTATACAAATTTTTTGTTGTTAAAAACATTTTTATGGGAGCAATCTGGAACCTTGGACCTTCAATCAGGAAGACCCAACTTCAAATCCAGCCTTAGACACTAATTAGTTGTAGGATGCTAGGTAAGTCATTTTACCCTGTTTGCCTCAGTTTTCCCATATGAAAAATGAGCTGAAGATGGAAATGGCAAGCTACTCCAGTATCTTTGCCAAGAAAACCCCCAAAAGGGGTTATAAAAAATTGGACACAACTGAAATGACTAAACAAAACAGATTTTCAAAGATTTTAGAAATGCCTTTGATAAATCATGTGATTTTTATTTTTTTCATTTATTTGATTTCTAAGTAAAATATATTAAAAGAAGAAAGTGTTATTTGTCTTTTCTTTCTCAGCTGTTTTGTATTTTCCCAGGACAAATTTCTAAGGTGTCTTCTTATCCTTTGGAAGAAGCCAGGAAATATGCAAATATCTCATTATCAATTTAGCCCCAGCTAACTCCTTTCCCAGCTTTTTCAGAGCTTAAAATAGCATAGTATTAAAATGGTGAGAAAGCCAAATGAAGAAAGTTTTTCTCTGCCTTACAACAGTAGACACTTGTCAGAAATTTCTGCTCTAAGAGCTTTTATTTATTCAAGCTGGTTTCAATGGAAGTCTTCATACATTTGTACTAAAATAAATGCATTTATAGAAGTGAAATTTCATCATAAATAAATGTCATTGCAGTTTCATACATAAGAAAATGATTTTCGGGGCAGCTAGGTGGCGCAGTGGATAGAGCACCAGCCCTGAAGTCAGGAGGACCTGGGTTCAAATCTGGTCTCAGACACTTAACATTCCCTAGCTGTGTGACCCTGGGCAAGTCACTTAACCCCAATTGCCTCAGCCAAAAAAAAAAAAAAAAAATTATTTTCAAGCATCTATTGATCACCTTCTATTTCACATAACATACATGTGTCATTCCAATACAAAAACAAAAAAAAAAAAAACCCAAGAATTTGGGCATTTCCCAGTGCCTCACTATAAAATCCGACCAATTTTTAAATCAAATATTTAAATTCTAGGAATATATATTAAGGGATAGGAAACCTAATTTCATTGTATTGGTCTCTTAGGCTTTAGTGACATTTGGAATTTTAAAATAGATTTTGTGGTACTTTACTGACTGCTGATGAACTTTCAGTACTTTTAAAAGAACTAAAAGGATATACTGCCATACTGTTAACTTTCAATCAGGTAAAAATAATTCTATTCTATCAATTTCAGCTGGGATAGTGATAGAGGTTGGGAAGGAAGACAAGGAAAGGCCTTATAGCAAGAGGAGGTCCTTAAACTGAATTTTGAAGGCAACTAAAAATTCCAAAGGTACAGTGAAGATGAGTGAGTGCATTCCAGAAGATGTCCAGAAGGACAGCCTATAAAACACCCACAGTTGAGCGTGGAATTTTTTATGTGTGAGAAAGAAGAAGGCTAGTTTGACTAGAGAACAGTATTAAAACAGAGAATCTTTCTCTCAAAAAAATTCAAACATCACCTTCTACTATTTCCTCTTCTCCCCTTTCCCCCCCCTCAAACAAAGGAAGCTCTTCTTGCTAGGCTCACCCCTATCTACAGGTAAGGAAGAGAAGGGAATAAGTATTAATTCCCTATTATGTATCAGGTATTCTGAGAAATGCTTTGCAAATATATCTCATTTGGTTCTCATAACAACTCTGAAATATGTGACTATTATCCTCATTTGATAATTGAGGAAATTGAGGTAGAAATGAAGTGACTTGTCCAGGAATCAGTGAATGAGGTTAGATTTGAACAAAGATCTTCCTGACTTGAAGTCCAGAATTCTATCCACTATGATCCCTTGGTTTCTAGGTGCACTTAATCCTATCTTTCTTTTTGTCTTCCATAGAAGACCATCCACTTTCATTCTCAATCTTTCTTGAATCTTCAAAGTTTCCTTTATCAAATGATTCCTTCCTTCCTGCAGTCAAACAGACCTAAACTCCCTCATCCTTTAAACAAAACTTCAATCCTAGCCCCTCTTCTTTTTATGTATTATTGCACTGGGTGATCTCATCACATTCCATGATTTTAATTTATCATCTCTATGCAAATGATTCTCAGATCTACTTGTTGATCCCTAATCTCTCTTCCAAACACCAATATCAGTTCTCCCCAACTGCGTAAAGGACATCTCAAATTAGGTGTCCTGTAGATAAGTAAACTCAATATTTCAAAAAGTGAAATTCATGCTATCATCTTCCAAAGGAATCCTCACTCTCGGTTCCCATATCCAATCAGTTGCCAAGTTCTCTCATTTCTACTTCCATATTATATTTTATATGTGCTCCTTTCTCTTTTTAATATTGGTATCACACTGTGTGGGTCCTTATTCCCTAGACTACTGTAATAGAGCCTGTTGGTTGGTTTTTCCTCCTCTAGTCTCTTTTATTCCAGTCCATTCTCTACTCAGCTGTCAGTTATCTTCCTAAAAGGTATGTCTGACAATATCACCCTTTTATTTAACTCCAGTGCCTCCCTATTACTGCCAGTATCAAACAGAAAGTCCTGTTTGGGTTTCAAAGTCTTTTGTAATATAGCTAACCTTACAATTTTTTCCAATTTTCTTACATCTTACTTCCCCCCTCCATATACTCTTGATTTTAGCTTCCTTGCTATTTGCTGCACAAGATAGTCAATCTTTTGACTAAGCATTTTCACTGGCCAGTTCCTCCCTCTCCCCCTCTTCTTCCTCTCATCAGCTTCCTTGATTCCCTAGTATTTTTCAAGTGACTAAAGCACAACATTCTTGCAAGAGGTTTTTCCCAATCCTCCTTAATCTTAATGCCTTCTTGCCATATAGGAGAGAGGGTGGGGGGAAGGAGGAGAAAATCTGAAACACAAGGCTATGCAAGGGTCAATGTTTTCAAATTATCTGTGCATATGTTTTGAAAATAAAAAGCTTTATTAAAAAAAATTCTTAATGTTTTCCTTCTGAGATTACCCCTCCCCCATATATGCTATATATATCTTATTTGTACATAGTTGTTTGCACGTTGCCTTCTCCATTAGACTGTGAAGTAGCTGAGAGGGAGGACTTTTCTTTGTATTTTGGCTTTCTTTGTATCTTCAATGCTTAGCACAATATCAGGCAGGGTACAGGAACTTAATAAACATTTGTTGAGGGATTGACTAAGCCCAAATTCCTGTGCTACATCTCATCTCCCTTTCTCAGCCAAAGTCCTAGAAAATGCTATGTATGCTAGATCTTTCATTTCTTCTACTGCTATTTTTTTGCCACCTAGCTTCTGCTGATCTAATTACTCAAATGAAACTGCTCATTCCAAATGTGCCTGTGCTTTCTTGGTCTTTTCTCACTATAATGCTAACCATCCTCCTCCTTCATACTCTTTCCTCTGGATTTTCTTAACAAGCCTCTTTCTTAGTTCCTCCCCTACTTATCTGACTGCTTCTTCTCAGACTGCCTTGCCAGTTCTTTAATCATCTATTCATACCTCCTAATTTTGAGGGTTCCCCAAGGTCCTTTCCTAGGTCTTCTTTTCACTCTGTAAATTCTGGGTAACCTCATCAATTCCCATAGGTGTAGCCATGGGAGATGGGTTTTCTCATCTTTACAGATGACTCTGAGACCTAAAACCCTACTATCTCTTCTGAGCTCAAGTATCAAATAACCAACTGCTCAATTGCTTATTAGACATTTCAAAATTGATGTTGTGAAGACATCTCAAATAACATCTTTATTTTTTTTCCCCAACCATTGACTTATTTCACGAATCTCAATATCAGGAATGAAAATGTTTTGTGGGATAAGTAATTCAACTGCTGACTGAACAACATAAAGTGAAGGCTTCTGAGGCTTAGAGTACCTTTAAGATCATTACAATCCTTATTTTTTAAAATGGCCTTCATGTTTCCTATTTTGATTTTTTTTTTAACCAAAACATTGAATTTGACATTTTAACTGCAATTTTCCAAAATTATAGTGAATTATGAGATCCTGTTGTCTCCACCTAATCCTTTTATGCTTTCTGTAAAATTATCCTCCCCCCCCAAAAAAATGATGAGAAATGGGAAGTTGAGCAATGATATATATTTTTAAGTTCCTCCTTTGTCCAAGGCACTGGAATACAAAACTGAAATATTTAGATTGTCCCCTGTAGCAATGAGCTTATTATCTTTTCTCCAAAGCCTTCTTCTGTTCCAATCTTCCCTGTTTATATAGATGCACCACCATCTTTCCTGACTCCAGGTTTATAACCTCATCAAGCATTATCTTTGCCTTCATTCTATATCCTCAATTGCCAAAACTTGGAGTTTCTCCTTTCACAACATCACTTGTATTTGACCTTTTTTCTCTATTCATACAGCTACTATCTTGGCCCTCATCCTCCCTCACCAATATTGTTATAATAGATTCCTTATTGCGTTCTCTGTGTCAAAACTATCAACACTCAGTCCAAGTCACTGAAGTCTTACACAGCCTGGTTCCAAACTCTTTCTAACCTGCTTGGACATTACTTACCCTCTGGAATTCTTGAATTCTACTCAAAATTACATTATCACTATTTCTAATATATGTCACTCCAACTCCCATTTCTGTGCTTCCGAATTAGCTGTCTTCCATATCTTAAATGTGCTCCTTTTCTTACCAATAGCTCAAAAGCCCTCTCCAAGACAAAGCTCAAAAACTACCTTCTACATGAAACTTTTCCTAATTTCCACCAATCACTAGTGTTCTTCCTCCCAAAGTACTCCGCATTTTACCTATTTTGTGTATGTTTGTAGCTGTCAATTTTATATTTGTTGTATACATTTTTAGATATATTTGTTTTCTCTCCCACTAGAATGCAAACTCTGGATAAGTTGAGATTGTTTCATTCTTTGAACTTGAGTCACCAGTATCAAGCAGTATCTGACACATAGAAAGAGCCTAATAAATACTTGACAACTAGATCAGCCAGTCAGCATCTTAAACTGAGATATTGATGATATTCTTTCCAAAATATGCCCCCTCCTAATTTCCCTTTTCTCTTATAAACACCATCACTTTCTCAGTACCTGGGTTCAAATATGAGTCATTCTTGACTGTCTCTTCCCATATCCTGTCAATCAAATCTTACTGATTGTAACTATAATATCCAGCACAGATGTATTTTCCTTTTGACTCCCTCAATTTTATGTCAGATCCTAATCCTCAATTAGACTACCCTAATATTTGAAGTTTTCATCTTTAACAATTTTATCAAGATAACCTAAGGCATAAATTTGATTAAATCAAACCTTGTCCAAAAACTGATGAAAATATAAAGATCTACAATAACTTGTCTCAGATTTAATTTTATAGCCCTGACCAAATTTCACTTTACAGAAATTGAACAGAGGACTGGGCCTGGGATCAGAAGACTTAAGATTCAAAGACCCTGGCTGCCAAGTCACTTACCTGCCTCAGTTTTCTCAATTATAAGATGGAGATAATAATACTTGCCTTTCAGGGTTATCTTGATGATCAAATCAGATATTCGTAAATTTCCTAACACATAGCAGGCTCTTAATAAATGTTTTTTTCTTTCCTTCTCTTTGTTCTCTTATTTAACACTTCCATTTGTTCTAGGCATAGAGTACAAATGTGTCAATTTCACATCCTTTTGCCCTATTCCAGCTAAGATTTAAAATCAAGGTGGATTAAATTATCTGTTTCCCTCACAGCATCCTAAATCTATTCAAATTTATGAGGTGCCAGTACTCATGTGCCTGTAATTATAAGTTATTCCATCTTCCTTGAATTTCTAAGGTTTATTTGACTTTTCCTAGATAATCATATTCTAACTTGCATCATAGTAATTTAATTATCTCATTCCCTTTGAGTGCAAGGTCCTTGCCCACAACAATTATATATTTCAACTTTGTATTCCAGTGCCTAGAGACGGACACACACTCTCTCTCTGCTGAATTTTCTCATCACTTTAAGAATATCCAAGTTATTTCATATCAAGCATAACAGAATTGGGTGGAGGCAGCTCTTGCTTAAAAAGAAACCAATTATGAAGCATGAAGATTATGATGTTTAAAAACTAATCTAAGTCTTTGTTTTATGTTATAGTCATCTATGAAATTACTTTTCCTTGTCTTGTAAAACATTTTCCTTCACAATGTGGAAATTCATGAAAGGACGATCAGGGGTTGAAAATATAAAAACAAAGATGTTAAATTAGATACTCAGCTTGCTAAGATGTTAAAATAGATATTCAGCTTGCTAACCAGGAAGGTTTCCTTAGATCTTTTTGTTCCCCCTCCTCCAATCTAAAAGGAAGCCAACATGGAAGATTAAGTGTAATTTCAACCAAGATGTGGCTATAGTTGTTCCAAAACAATAAACCTTTCGGTAAGGTCTCAAGTAAATTTTTTCTTCCTTTCCCAGCCCCACACGCCCCCCAGTCCCTTACCAGAAATAATATGCAAAACACCAAAAAACTAACTAGAAAACCTAACCATCTTCAGCTGTCATCCAAATCCGCGTCCACACCCTAGACTGTACCTAAAGCGGCAGTGTAGACCACTTACTGAGCTGTCCCCCGCCTGGCATCACACCTGGCTCCCGGCTTCCGGCACCCCCTGCTCCGGCTGTCCCGAGGATCCCGGGGCCTCCCATTCCAGGGGGGGTCCCGCTCTGCCGCTCGAAGTTGCCCGGGTTGGAGAAATAGTCTCGGAGCCGTGGCAGTTCTCGACCGCTTTCCAACAGCTCCGTGTGCAGCTCCAGAGCCGTCAGCAAGAACTGATCGCGCAGCAGCTGCGCCGCGATAGCGTCTACCGACAAGCGGACGGGAAGCTCCCCCGAAGCGCCCGCCGAGGTCGCCTCGCCCCCGGGGACCCCGGGGACCCCCGACCGCCCTCCGCCCGCCCCGGCCATCGGCTCTTGCGGGGATAAGGAGCCACCGGAACCGGGATCGGGGCCGCCTCCAGGACCCAGACGCAGGCCAGGCCTCCGCTCCTCATCGGCCGCCGCAGCCACCTCCTCGTCGTCTTCGTCGGAGTCGCTGAGAAACGGATTCACGCCGCCGCTGCTGCTGCCACCCGCAGACATCGCCGCCATCTTAATCTGTCAGGTGCTTCGGCTCCTCCCCGCCTGACGATGACAGACCGCGCCTGGTGCTGTCACGGGCCCGGAGGGGCCGCTCCGACCTGGTCTGCCTCCGGACTGGCCGCCCAGGTCTCGGTTCTCCACAGCCACGGCGAAGGCTCCCGCAGCACGGTCAACAGCAACTACTCCACGGCCCGGTTCCGCAGGCGTCTTCCTGGTCGTAACTCTCGCGAGAAGTGGGAGATAATTCGCGTTCCCAGCCACCCCCGCTCCTTAGCTTTATAGGATTCGAACGCCCTCTCCTCCACTCCCCACACCCTGAGGCCCCGCCCTGTCTTTAGCAGGATTGGCTTTAAGCTCAGGGAAAGTGCTGGAGACGGCGCTCCCAGTATCGCGAGAACGTCAATCTGCTGGTAGGTCCTAATTCTGGGTCGGCTGTGACTGTCCCGGATTGCCGGGAGGATGGTTGGGTTTGGGAAATTACTGCCAGGGTAGTTTAAGTTTCTTTAATTTTAATGTTGGATGACTGCATGGGCATCTCTCCACGCGTGCAGCAACAGGCACTGGGATCCCGCTTCCTGCCCACAGAGAAACCAGCTTCCGGGAGGACCTGCACGCTCCGAGCTTGGGGCTGGGGGGATTGGGGTGGAATGGGGTGAAGGGGATAGGGTGGGGGAGAAGACAGGCGTGCTTTCCTCCTTCCACCTTCTCCTCGCAGGTTTGGACCGGATATATAATTTTCTCCGGGTTGGTCAGCAGGTACATCGCTGGGCGATCTCAAGTAGGGGACTTCCGGGTACCATCTAGGTGTTTCAGGAATCCAACAGTCGAGGCCGGGTGCCACACCTTTCCTTGTCACCACAGGGCAGGGGTTTTGAATGTAATTTAATATATGTCGGTGTACGCCATTTCCCTAGAATGTTTTAAAAGGTGCAAAACACAGGATTACTGAGGAAGTTCATATTTACATATATAAATTAATATATAACAAGTTATGTAAAATGTTATATATTTAACTTTAAATATATAAATATAAGATACAAACTATTTCAATATAGTATTTCCTGTGTAATCCTAAGTAATATTTATGTATTTAATGTATAATGTAATTTTATATAAATTCTATATGATTTCAGTATAGAGAATTTTCTTTGCAATATTGTGTATTTTGGGTCTTATCAAATATTTTGTTCAATAGTATCCAACTCTTTATGACCCCATTTTAGGTTTTCTTGGCAGAGATAGTTATATGATTTGCCATTTCCTTTTCCAGCACATTTTAAAATGAGGAAACTGAGGCAGACAGGATTAGATGATTTGCCCAGGATCACACAGCCACTAAGTGTCTGACACTATATTTGAATTCAGGAAGATGAGTCTTCCTGATTGCAAAGTCTCATCTTCCTGCCTCTGCTGTATGCTTAGTGAATTGTCACATTAGATTGAAGCGTTTTACTAGGTAATATTAGAAACTCAGTGAAATTTTTAACTTCCAATTTTTAAAGCTAAATTTTGTCCTGTACTATATATCTCTTTCTACAACACATCCAAGGAGAGTTACCAATAATCTTTTTTTAAAAAATATTTTATTTCCCCAATTACATATTAAAACAATTTTTACCATTAAAAAAGTTTGAATTCTAATTTTTTTTCCTTTCTTCCTCCCCTCCCCCGTCCCTGAGACAGGAGGCAATCTGATATAGGTTATACATATGCAATCATGTAAAATATTTCCATATTAGTTACTTTGTACAAAAAGACTCAAAGAGGAAAAGACAGAAAGAAAAGTAGTATATTTCAATATATAGACAATATCAGTTCTTTCTCTGGAGGTGAAGAGCATGATTCATTTCGAGTCCTTTGGGATTGTTTTGGATTATTGTAATGCTGAGATTAGCTAAATCATTCACAATTCTTCATGATACAATGCTGTTACTCTATATAACATTCTCTTGGTTCTCTTCACTTTGCATCAGTTTATGTAAGTCTGCAGGTTTTTCTTAAATTACCCCACTTGTCATTTCTTACAGTACAATTATATTCCATCACAATCATATACTGAAGTTTGTTCAGCCATTCCCCTAATTGATGGGCGTCTCCTTGATTTCCAATTCTTAGCCACTGAAGAGCTACTATAAATATTTATGTGCAAATAGGTCCTTTGCTCCTTTGAAAAAAATCTCTTTGGGATATAGAACTAGTAGTTAGCTAAAAGTATTTTTTAAGGAGGAGGAATTATTTTTGATTCCTTCTCTTACAATATTACCTAGTTGATGATTCTTTGCATACAAAGCTAAAACTAAAATAAGTGACATTGTAAGCAACAAAACAGTATCACCAGATTTTATACTTTGGGAATTGAAGAATAGTTTGTAGAAGATTTGTCTAAACTGGCTTGTTGACGGAAATAAGCAGCCAGCTGAGTTAAAGATTTAAGACTACTTCAGTTAAGTTCTTTTATAAGAGAGGCCCATCAATGGGAAAATCTTAACTGATTAATGAAGTACCTTCCTAGAATGTTTTTTAGGAAGGGGATTGTAGAGGCCACTTGGTCTAACTCCTCTGTTTAACAGAAATAGCTTAAGGTTCAGTCAGAGAGGTAAGTGAAGTTGACAAGTTCACACTGGTAGTATTTGGCAGTCTGCATTTGAATCAAGGCCTTCTGACATCAGATCTCAAAGTTTTTCCATTGTACCATTCTGTCTCTAATCATGGGAATATTAGAAAGTGACTAAGGCCTCAGATGCCAAAAGAATATTAAAAATGCCCTTACTAAACTGGTTGAAAATAAAATCCAAAGAAGTATCCTGCATACTTAGCTTTCAATGTGGGTCTTCAGGTTTATAATTCCATTTAGATTAATCCCTTTGCTGCATTATAACTATATGAAGGTCCAATTAAAGAACGTCAGACTCATTTAGCTTCTGTAGCTAGATGATGATAATATGTTAACCACCATTTATATTAATGCTAAAGATTTGCAAGAGATTTTATAAATATTATTTCATCCTTATTACAGTCTTATGAAGTAGATGCCATTTTATCTATGAGAAAACTGAGTTTTAGGTTAAATGACTTAATTGGGATCATTCTACTAGGAAGGCAGTATTCAGAGTCAGGGTCTTCCTGACAGTCCAGTGCTTATATAAACACTATATAAATATCTGTGGCTCTCTCATCAACATTAACTGACTGACTCTTGCATAAGCCAGATTTATTAATAATACACAGAAATTGTGGTTAGTGACTGATATCGAAGCATCACATCCTTAACAGTAATAAATTACTAACCTGTAATATCTTTAATCTACTGATTAATTATTAAAACTTAATTTTTTTATTTCTTCTTAATAACTTTTAATATTAACCATGTCTTTCAGCACATTTTTTTGGGGGGGGTGAAATCCAGCAGTATTTTAAAAGATTATCCTTAGATGGTGGGTAAGGCATTTAGGCCTTTTATAAAGAAAAAGGAAAAACTAAAATATTTTTGTTGTTTTTGCAATATTTTTCCAAAATGAGTGGTTATGGCTTTTGCAAACCTAAGTATTATTTAAATTTATGTATGTTGTATATAATTATACAGAAATCCCTGTTTCCTCCTAGTTATCATTTAATCATTCCTTCTTTCATTTATCATTCCTCCTTTGAAGAATTAAAGAGCAAAAGAAAAAAGAAATGCATTAGCAGCATCTAGTGGCTATATGGATATATTGCATTTCTCTTCCTCAACAAGGAGGTGACAAAGAAATATATAGTAAAGACATAAAATACAATGAAGAAACTATAAGAAAACAGAAGGACTTATGATAGATAAAACTGTTATCGCTTTACTTACTAGATATGGGAATATTATAGTAATTTTAAGTATTTTTGTTCTACTATTTCCAAAGGGTAGATCAGGAAAACAAAGTAATTTTAATATGTTAATAAAACGCAGGAAAATGTGGAATACTTTGTGCCTTTTATTAAAACTTCTATGGTTTTCTGGTTCATACAGGCATATGTATAGTATAGGATAGGATAAGTATAGGATAAAATCAGAAAATGTCATTCAACTGTCATTCTTCAAAGAAACTTCAGAAGGTTCATTGTTCATTGGCTATCCCTCCAGTGCATTACAAAACCCCTTTGTGCCTTCATGGGTTGTTGAAAAATCTTATGACCAAGTGTCCTGTATTCTACTATCCCTCTTTGAACTCAGCAAAGCTTGCAGTGCAGACATTATTTTTTCAAGTCTTTTATAGCTTTTTGGGACTTTTCAAAGTTTATTTCCTTATTGAGTTCTTATAACTACCTCTGTAGTATGATATATTGAAGTAGGACCTTGTTTTCATATTTCCTATCAATTATTAGCATTATTCTTATTGCAGAATTTAGTCAGAAATTTTGGATTGGCAGTCATGATAGAATTTTTGTGATTTATCCTACATTTTGTAAGAAACCTACATGTTTTACTTTTATTATCCTTATTTACCCACTACACATGTGGCTTTTGGAGGGAAGAAAACTAAATAAAGTACTTTTAGGCAAATTATAAGGAAAAACTTCCTAACAGAAGTATTCCAAAGTGCAATTGGCTATTTAGAGAGGTGATGAATTCTGTATTACTAACAGTCTTCAAACAGTGGCTAGGTGACCCAGTGTATAGAGTACAGGACCTCCAAAAAGACTCATTGGATTTTCATCTTGGAGAGTTTGGGAAAGCAGGTCTTATAAGGCACTGATAATTAAGGAATCCTTTGACAATTCAGTGAAGATGACCATGTTTCAGAAAGAAAGCTGTGCCTTTGGAAGACTATTTTGGCAACCATGGGGACAATGAATTAGAAAGAAGAGAGATTGTGTTTTGCAATAGTCCAGTCAAAAGATGATGAGAAATTGAACTAGTGGAGAAAAAAAGGACAGATGTGAGAGATGTAGAGTATGGGGATAATGAAGAAGGAAGAGTCAAGATAATTCCAAAATCACAAATCTAAGTAATAGGAAGGATATAGCATTTTCCACTGAGGAAGGATGGGTTTAGAGACGCAGTAATGAGTTTTTCTTTTGAAATGTTGAGTTTGAAATGTGAGTTAGGAAATCCAGGTTGAGATGTCCAGCAGGCAATGGGAGATACAGTACTGACATTTAGGAGAGATTAGGATTGGATATGTAAATTCTGAACTCATTTTATATATATATATATATATATATATGC
>JAJPUD010000212.1:816477-844626 GCA_023553655.1 Myrmecobius fasciatus | reverse complement strand
ATCAGTGTCCCAGCCTTCCCACATCCCCTCCAACATTCGTCATTATCTTTTCCTGTCATTTTAGCCAATCTGATGGGTATGTAGTGGTACCTCAGAGTTGTCTTAATTTGCATTTCTCTGATCAATAGTGATTTGGAGCAACTTTTCATATGACTAGAGATGGTTTTAATTTCATCATCTGAAAATTGTCTGTTCATATCCCTTGACCACTTATCTATTGAAGAGTGGCTTGAATTCTTATATACATGAGACAATTCTCTATATATTTTAGAAATGAGGCCTTTATCAGAACCATTGAATGTAAAGATGATTTCCCAATTTGATGCTTTCCTCCTAATCTTGTCTGCATTTGTTTTGTTTGTACAGAAACTTTTTAACTTAATATAATCAAAATTATCCATCTGGTGTTCAATTAGGAGTTCCAGGTCTTCTTTGGACATAAATTTATTCCATCTCCACAGGTCTGAGAGATAAACTATATTACGTTCCTCTAACTTGCTTACAAAGTCCCTCTTTATATCTAGATCTTGAACCCATTTAGATCTTATCTTGGTATGTGGTGTTAGGTATGGGTCAAGCCCTAATTTCTTCCACACTAGTTTCCAATTTTCCCAGCAGTTTTTGCCGAATAGTGAGTATTTATCCCAAAAGCTGGGGTCTTTCGGTTTATCGAACACTAGACTGTTAAGGTTATTGCCTAGATTGTCCTGATAACCTATCCTGTGCCACTGATCGACTGCTCTATTTCTTAGCCAGTACCAAACGGTTTTGATGACCGCTGCTTTATAATATAGTTTTAGATCTGGTACAGCAAGGCCACCTTCATCTGCCTTTTTTTTCATTAATCCCCTTGAGATCCTTGACCTTTTGTTCTTCCAAATGAACTTTGCTACTATTTTTTCTAGATCTGTAAAATAATTTCTTGGGAGTTTGATTGGTATGGCACTAAATAAGTAGATTAGTTTGGGTAGTATTGTCATTTTTATTATGTTTGCTCTGCCTACCCATGAGCACTTAATATTTTTCCAATTGATTAGGTCTAATTTTATTTGTGTGGAAAGTGTTTTGTAATTTAGTTCGTATAGTTTCTGACTTTCCCTTGGCAGATAGATTCCCAAATATTTTATCCTGTCATCTGCTATTTGGAATGGAATTTCTTTTTGCATCTCTTGCTGCTGAACTTTGTTGGTAATATATAAAAATGCTGATGATTTATGTGGATTAATTTTGAATCCTGCCACCTTGCTAAAGTTGTGAATTGTTTCTAGTAGTTTTTTAGTTGAGTCTCTAGGGTTCTCTAAGTATACCATCATGTCACCTGCAAAGAGTGATAATTTGGTTTCTTCATTACCTACTCTGATTCCTTTTATCTCTTTTTCTTCTCTTATTGCTAAAGCTAACATTTCTAATACAATATTGAATAGTAATGGTGACAGTGGGCAGCCTTGTTTCATTCCTGATCTTATTGGGAATGGTTTTAGTTTGTCTCCATTACATATGATGCTTGCTGATGGTTTTAAATAGATGCTACTGATCATTTTAAGGAAAAGCCCATTTATTCCTATACTCTCTAGTGTTTTTAATAGGAAAGGGTGTTGGATTTTATCAAAGGCTTTTTCTGCATCTATTGAGATAATCATATGGTTTTTGTTAATTTGGTTATTAATATAATTAATTATGCTGATAGTTTTCCTAATATTGAACCAGCCCTGCATCCCTGGTATAAATCCTACTTGGTCATAGTGTACTATCCTGGGGATGACTTTCTGTAATCTCATTGCTAATATCTTATTTAAAATTTTTGCATCAATATTCATTAGGGAAATTGGTCTATAGTTTTCTTTCTCTGATTTCACCCTACCTGGTTTAGCTATCAGCACCATATTGGTCTCATAGAAAGATTCTGGCAGTATACCTTCTGTCCCTATTTTCTCAAATAGTTTGTGTAGTATTGGAATTAATTGTTCTTTGAATGTTTGGTAGAATTCACATGTAAATCCATCTGGCCCTGGAGATTTTTTCTTAGGGAGTTGGTTAATAGCTTGTTCTATTTCTTTTTCTGATATGGGGCTATTTAAATAATTTATATCCTCTTCTGTTAACCTGGGCAATCTATATTTTTGTAGATATTCCTCCATTTCATTTAGATTATCAAACTTACTGGCATAAAGTTGGGCAAAGTAACTCCTAATTATTGCTCTGATTTCCTCTTCATTAGAGGAAAGTTCTCCCTTATCATTCTTGAGACTAACAATTTGATTTTCTTCTTTCCTTTTTCTTATCAAATTAACTAAAGGCTTATCTATTTTGTTGGTTTTTTCATAGAACCAACTCTTAGTTTTATTTATTAACTCAATAGTTTTCTTATTTTCAATTTTATTAATTTCTCCTTTTACTTTTAGAATTTCCAATTTGGTATTTAATTGAGGGTTTTTAATTTGTTCTTTTTCTAATTTTTTTAATAATAAGCCCAATTCATTGATCTTTTCTTTCTCTATTTTATGCAAGTAAGCATCTAGAGATATAAAATTGCCCCTTATAACTGCTTTAGCCGTATCCCACAAATTTTGGTATGTTGTCTCCTTATTGTCATTCTCCTGGATGAAATTATTGATTGTGTCTATGATTTGCTCTTTCACCCATTCATTCTTCAGGATTAGATTATGTAATTTCCAATTAACTTTTGGTTTATTTTCTCCTGGCGTTATATTGCATGTGATTTTTATTGCATCATGATCTGAAAAAGATGCATTTACTATTTCTGCCTTTCTGCATTTGATTTTGAGGTTTTTATGCCCTAACACATGGTCAATTTTTGTATAGGTTCCATGGACTGCTGAGAAAAAAGTAAACTCCCTACTGTCTCCATTCAACTTTCTCCATAGATCTATCATACCTAACTTTTCTAACAATAGGTTTATCTCCCTAGTTTCTTTCTTGTTTATTTTGTGGTTTGATTTATCTAATTCTGAGAGAGCAAGGTTGAGATCCCCCACTAGTATCGTTTGGCTGTCTATTTCTTCTTGCATCTCTCTTAATTTCTCCCCTAGGAATTTGTGTGCTATTGCACTTGGTGCATATATATTTAGTATAGATATTGCTACATTATCTATGGTACCCTTTAATAAAATATAGTTTCCTTCCTTATCTCTTTTGATTAGATCTATCTTGGCTTTTACTTGATCTGAGATAAGGATTGCTACCCCTGCTTTTTTTTGTTCACCTGAAGCATAATAGGTCCTGCTCCAGCCTTTTACCTTCATCCTATATGTGTCACTATGTTTTAGATGTGTTTCTTGTAGACAACATATTGTGGGATTCTGGTTTTTAATCCAGTCTGATATCCGCTTCCGCTTTATGGGAGAGTTCATCCCATTCACATTCACAGATAGAATAACTAATTCTTTATTTCCTGCCATCTTATTTACCCAAGTTATGTTTTCCCCTTTCCTTTCCCCTTTCTCCCTTCCCCCCACCTCAGTACTTTGCTTTTGATGACCCTCTCCCCCAAACAATACTCCACCCTTTAGATCCCTTCCCCCTGTTTTTACTCCTTTCCCCTGATTCTTCTATTTTCCCTTCTATTAGTTTATCCCTTTCTTTTCCTCCTTTCCCTCTAGCAACAGACAAGTTTCTATGTGAAATCAAATGTCTGATATACACTTTTAGAGCCCAACCTGATGAGAGTAAGATTTACACAATGCTCAACTCCCTCCCCTCTTTCTCTCCATTATATTAGGTTTTCTTTGCCTCTTCAAGAGATTTTACCTTGTTTTTACCTCCTTATTTTTTTAGATCTTATTTTACCACTTTTTCCCTCTTTTCCCCAGTATGACAACCTTTCCCCCCCTAGTTCTCTTTTTCATATTATCAAAGTAATATCTAGTTAATTATACCCCCAAACTTTAAGCATCCCCCTAGTAGAAATAAAGTTCTCAAGAGTCCTTTCCTTTTTACCTTTTTATGCATCTCTTGAGTTCTGTGTTTGGATGTCGAATTTCTTGTTCAGATCTGGTCTTTTCATTAGAAATAGGTGAAATTCACCTATATCATTGAATGATCATCTTCTTCCCTGGAGGATAATGCTCATTCTAGCTGGATAGGATATTCTTGGCTGTAATCCTAGTTCCTTTGCCCTTCGGAATATCTGGTTCCAGGCCCTTCGATCCTTCAATGTGGAGGCTGACAGATCCTGTGTGATTCTAATTATTGAACCTTGGTATTTGAATTGTTTCTTTCTAGCTGCTAGCAGAATCTTTTCCTTGGTGCTATAGTCCTGAAATTTAGCCACGATATTCCTTGGGGTTTTAATTTTGGGGTCTCTTTCCGGAGGTGATCGGTGAATTCTTTCAATGCTGATTTTGCCCTTTGATTCTACAATCTCAGGGCAGTTTTCTTTCAGGATTTCCTGGAAGATAGTGTTTAGATTCTTTTTTTCATCATGGCTTTCAGGAAGTCCAATAATCCTTAGATTATCTCTCCTAGATCTATTTTCCAAGTCAGTTGTTTTTCCTAGGAGATATTTCATATTTTCTTCTAATTTTTCATTTTTTTGTTTTTGTTTGACTGATTCTTGAAGTCTTATTGAGTCATTCACTTGCATTTGTTCAATTCTTATTTTTAAAGTGTTGTTTTCTTCAGTTACCTTTTTAAGCTCCATTTGTAACTGGCCAATTGAATTTTTTTGTTCATTGCACTCTTTTTCCACTTCACTAATTTTATTTTTTAATAAATTGATGTCTTTTTCATATCTCTTTTGCAGGGCATCATATCCTTCTTGCAAGATACTGTATCTTTCTTGCACTAATTTCAATTTATTTTCCCATTTATCCTCCAGTTCTTTTATTAGGTTCTTTAAGCAATCTTCCAGAAAGGCCTTTTGAAACTGGGACCAGTGATGGTCCTTGCTGATTCCCTCTGGAGTTATGTCTAAAGGAACCTCTGGCTCTGGGGTCTTCTCCTCTTTCTCTTTGTAAAAACTGTCTATGGTGAGAGCTCTCTTTTGTCTCTTCATTTTTTTTTTTTTTTTAGACAGCATGAATATCCCTTTAAGGTAGGGGAAAAAAAAAAACGGCTGAAAGGGCTGGCTGACGATTTTGCCCTGAGGCGCTTCGGCGAATTAATTTAAGGTGCTGGGCGGGTGGGGGCTAGGACTAAGCCCGAATTACTCCTTAAACAAGGCAAGTTTGCCAGAACACCTGCCCCCAATCAGGGCAGAGTGTCCGGAGTGCCTCAGAGAGACTCCAGGTGTTTGGAATTTGGAGTTTGGAGTTTTTTTGCCCGTCTGAGCTGAGCTGAGCTGAGCTGAGCTGAGTCCCACCCTCACTCACTTCCGGCCTCCACCAGAGTTCTCTGACACCAAAGTCCTCTGTTTATCCCTCTGTCCGAGCTAGACAAACCTGATGTGAAGTTTTTCAGAGATATCTGCAAGCAGTATCCAAATATTTCCTGATTCGTTGACTTGAAGATCAGTTCAGAGGCTTATTTTATTGTTGATTTGAGAGAAGTTTGGAGGAGGAAGCAGAGAGTCACCCTTTCACTCCGCCATCTTGGCTCCGCCCCTATTTAACAGTATTCTTATTAAAATTATTTTTGTTTTCCACTTTACCCTATCATAATACCCAGCACATAGTAAACTAGTGCTTAATAAGTTATTGTTGATTGATAGCAATACTATGTATATATGAGTTTTATCACTATTTACAGGAGAAAATGAACCTCTAAATAAACTACGTAAAATATCTTTCTTGGAGGAAAATTGACAACAGATTTGAAAAATTTTTTTAGGGGAAATTACTTTATATTTGTAGGGAAGTAAGAATATTATAAACATGTAAGAGCTGTACTTTCAAATTGAGCAACTGAGAAAGGATTTTTTAAAAAGTTTGTTTCCTCATTTTCTAACTCAACCTTCCTTTCTCGGTTTTGCCCTTTTTTTCTTCTCACAATCATGTCATCAAATGTCCTTTAAAAATTTTTTTTTACTTTATTTATTCATTTAAAACTTAAATATGAAATAGAAAAAGAAAAAATCATTGTCTTTGCAAAATGAGAGGATTCAAAATATGAAAAAATAAATTTCCATTTCAAGAAAGCCCATATAATAAATACTATACATTGTATTCAGAACTGTCTATATTTTCTTTTCTTCTTTATGTTTTCTTTCGTTCTCTGCAGTTTTTTTGCTTTGCTGTTTTTGTTGTTGTTTTTGTTTTTTGTTATTTTTTTCCCCTTTCCTTCCTCCTTTTTCATCCAAGGCTACAGTTAAGTACAGATATATTTATACATATTCATGTATGTGTATATTCTAGTACACAATACATATACATACATGTATATGTATAGACATATATCCATACATACACATAGAAGTATATGAATGTATATATGTGTATGATTATATGTATTTATGTAAAGTTGTACTTTGCTTGTTTGTCCTGTTTTTCTGAAAGTGAATAACATTATGCTTCTTAGGCCCAAGTCTTTCCATATTTTTCTAAATCCAGCAACTCATCATTTCTTATACCAAAGCAATATTCCAACTTTATCTAGTTATTTCACATAGTCTAAAAATAATATCGATTGATATGGCTGACATATTGTATAATTTTTCTATTTTTGTCTTTTGATTGAATCTATTTTAACTTTAACTTTATGATCAATGATTACTACCTTTGCTTTTTTTTTCTAATAAATTCTACTCCTGATCATCATTACTATGTTTTTGTGTATCTCTTCTTTCCTATCCCTGCTGATTACTCTATTTTACTTCTATCCTCTACCTTGCCTTGCTGTCACTTAACCTCCCTCCCTCCCTTTGTCTTCCCTTGCTTGAATCGCTTTCTTATCCTCTCCACCCATCCTTTTCTTTTGCTTTTTTCCTCACTCTCTATCCCATTTTATTAATCCACACACATTTTTCCATTATTCTACATATTCTACTATACTTCTCCTTATCTTATTCCCTCATCTTATTTCTTAATATATTTAGAAAAATTTGTACGTTTCTAGATATGTGTGTGTATATATGTGTGTGCGTGTGTTTGTTTATATACACACACACACACACAGAATTTCCTTTTTAACCTATTCCTGATATGAGTAGGATTCTAGAACCAGTCCTCCTCCCTCACTTAATTTCTATATCAGTTCTTCTTAACCTCATTCATATAATCTAATTACTTTTTACGTTTTCCTACAGAGTTTTGCTTTTTAGAATAGCATTATATTCAGCTCCTCCCCAGTCTTTCTTTTGGACCACCCAATTACTAATGACAATCTTAGACATGATTTACATTTCTACATATAAGGCATAAATAATTGTCCTTATTGAGTTCTTTGAAATTAATTTTTGTTGTCTACCTAATATTTTCCTTAGATGTTATATAACAAATTTTCTGTTAAGTTCAGGTCTTTTTGCAACAAAATTCTCAAAGTCTGACAATTCATTGAATGTCCTTTTTTTTTCCTTCAGGATTTTAATTAACTTTGTTGGGTATGATATTTTTGGCTGCAACCCTAGTTCTTTTGCTCTTTTAATGTAGCCACTAGGTCTTGTGCAATTCTAATAGTGACTCTGTTGTATTTGAATTGTTTTTTTTCTTATTGCTCATAATATTTTCTTCTTGATGTGGGGTTTTGGAATTTAGTTATGATGTTCTATAAGATTTCCTCATAAGATGTCTTTGAGAGAGTGGTAGATTTTTTTTTTCTATTTCTACTTTTTCCTTTTATTCTAATGCTTCAGGACAATTATTTTGAATTATTTTCTGTATTATTATATCAGTATCCTTTTTTATTGGAGCTTTCATATAGACTAATTATCCTTATGTTTTCTCTTCTTGATCTGTTTTTTAGATCTATTGTTTTTCTCACATTTTTGTTCTATTTTTTTCCGTTGGTCTCTTATAACTTCACTGGCTCCCCCCTTGCTCAATTCTAGTTTTCAAGGACTCATTTTCTTCCTTATGATTCTGGCTCTCCTTTTCTAGTTGGTTGACTTTCTTTTCATAATCTTCTTGTTTTTCTTAAATTTTTTCCTTTCTTGTTTTATTAAGTTCATCTATGATTTCTTTAAGGGCAGGTAACCATTTGATGTTATTTTCTAAGGGTATGAGAAGCTTTTTTTAAATTTCAGCATCCTCCTCTGAAAATGAACCCCAGTTTTCCCTATTTCCATAGCCATTTTCTGATTGAATTTCTCCCTTGCCAGCTTATTTTTTAAGCAAATTATTGGTATAACCACCTCTAATCCTGGGCTATGGGACATGGTACCTCTGACCTCAGGTCCTTCTTCAGTTCTCCCCTCTAGCCTGGAACCCAAAACCAAGATCTCCAGCCTCCTGTAAATGCCTGAAGCTGGCAATATTCCTATCCCACCCCACCCCACTTCTGTACTCAATGATTGTGTGCTAGTTCTTTCTCTCCCAGGGCCACATCTAAGCAGCACAGCTAGATCTGGCATTTTTTATCAGTAGAGGTTCCCTCAATCTTCCTGGAATCAGATTCCTGATTCCTCACATAGTCTGGAAGACGAAAATTTCTGTGGCTATGACTGAAGTTACTTGTCAACCCAACTAACTTATGAGCCTACCTTAAGATTCTTTCCCCAGAGTTTTGCCTCACTTTTTTTTTCTTATCTATACGAATGATTCCCAACTCTATCTTTACTCCAGCCTTATTCTAAAGCTTTTGTTTCTTGTTTTCACTTCCTTCCCCTATTTGCCTACCATCATCTCTCTCAATATGCCTGAGATTGAACTCATAATTTTTCTCCACTCTAACTCCTATCCTTTTTCTGACAGCTACTTTTATTAATTTCATCACTAATCTTCCCATTGGTAGTAGCTATGTTTCTGAAACCATATAGAAGCTATTTTTAATGAATTAGTTTTCTTTTTTTTTATAATTTCAAAAATATTCTATTTCATGGTGAACTTTCATTTCCAAGTGGCCCCTACTATTTAATTTCCCCAGACATTGTCATGTAATGTAATTAATGAACCTGTAAGAGGGTAACCTGATATTTAAAAAAAAAAACAACCTACAGAGGATTTCTTTTGTAAAGTAAAGAATATTTTTATATGACAAATGGCATTGCTTCTCAATGGTGCTTCTCATACCAGTGTCTCTTTCTTCTAAAGCTTTGATATTGTTTTTTTTTTAAAGCGAAGCATTTCTCAATTCATTCTTCCATCCATTCATTTTGACCTATTTATATGCTGCCTATAGCCTCAGAATGCTTTGCGAAGAAAATATTTCATTTCACTGGGTCTTCTCTTAGATAGATTATACTTATTCCTTAAAATTATTGATTCAAATATCAGTAGGAAATAGAGGAAACCTTTGGTATCACCCAAAAGAAAGCATATTGCAATAGCAAAATTCTCTTTTCTAAGATGATGAAGCAGCATTTATAGTATGGGCCAAAATAAGTAAGGTGGGCACTTAACAACTGTGAAAGTTGCTGAGAAGAGAAAATAGAGAAAATTAGGCACAAACATTCTCTTTTAGGAAGAAATCACATCTTAACATTTAAAGGATTATTTGTGTTGATTCTGAAGAAACTGGAGAATAACTTGCTGCTGTATACTTGACAGAATTAACCATTACCCTGTTTCTAAAGACACAGTTGTACTTTCTCCTCTTGCCACTGATCCAAAGGGTTTGAAAACTTTAGAGACTAAATAAAGGAAACCTAGACCTACCTAGAACATAACAAAGATATCATAAATAAATTAGAAGAACATGGAACACATTACCTATCAGGTTTATAGATAGGAGAAGAATTTATGAATAAGTAAGAGAGAACATTGTGAGATGTAAAATGGATAATTTTCATTGCATTAAATTAAAAAGATTTTGTACAAATAAAAACAACGTAGCCAAGATTAGGAGAGCAGAAAATTTGGAAATGTTATAGATATTTTCTCAGATAAGTCTCAAATATATAGAGAATTTTACCATGTTTATAAGAATATAAGTCATTTCTCAATTGATAAAGTGATCAAAGGATATGAACAGGCAATTTTTCAATGAAGAAATCAAAGATAAATACATATATATGTATACCCACATTCCCCATATATATGTGTGTATATATAATATTCAAGTGAAAAATGCTCTAAATTATTATTGAGTAGAGAAATGCAAATTAAAACAACTTTGAGGTATCATTTCACAATTATCAAATTGACTAAAATGAAAGAAGGGAAAAATGACAAATATTAGAGGAATATGAGAAAATTGGGACATTAATATGTTGTTGGTAGAACTGTAAATATATCCAACCATTTTGGAGAGCAATCTATAATTATGCTCAAAGAATTATAAAACTGATCCAGCAATACCAGTACTAGGCCTGTTTTCCAAGATGATCAGGGAAAAAAAGGAAAAGAACCAATATGTTATAAAATATTTATAGCAGCTCTTCTTATAGTGGCAAAGAATTGGAAATTGAAGGGGTACTCATTAGTTGGGGAATGGTAAACAAGTTCTGGTATATGATTGTGATGGAATACTGTGCTGTAAGAAATCATAAGCAGGTTAATTTTAGGAAAACAGGGGAAATATTTGCATGAAATATTGAAGAGTATGGAGAGAATGTTGTACACAATAACAATATTGTTTAGAAAAAACTGAACTAAGGTATTCTGAATATTATAAATACATCAACTGGCCTTCTCTAGTGCAAGGTTGTAAGGGAGTAATGGAGACAGTTTGAAACTCAAAATGTAACAAAGAAAAACTTAATTTAATTTTAAAAAATAATTTAAGGGGCTTTCCCTACTTGTAGGTTCTCTTTAAGTCATCATATAATACTTAAAAAGTAAGAGAGACCAATAATTTTCCTAATGTATTCTATTTGCATGCATTCTTCCATTTGCTGAATATCGAGTAACAGATTTAATATTATAAAACACTAAAAAAATGCTCTCATGGAAACTTTTTTTCTTCATTTTTTGATCATGATAAAAAGTTGCAGAATTATCTGTTTGTCTTCTTGTTAGGTTAATTACCTCTAGCATCTCTTTTCTCTTTTCCCTCTGGCTTTGCCTTCAGAGTAGTCTTTCACTCATAACCACCCACGCAGACTACGTGAGTTCTTTGCCTCCACTCTCTTTACTCTCCTAACCATCTTTCATTCTGTAGCCAGATTTGTCTTCCTGCTGACTCTCCTCTACTCCAAATTTTTCTGTGGCTCTCTGTTGTCTAGCAAATAAAATTCATACTTGTTTGTCTGTCAGAATCAGATACTATCCATTCTTTTAGATTCGATTCATTTCACTATCTTCTGTTGAATTTTTTCATTTTTTTCAAGCTTAAAATGTTTTTTATTTCAAATTTAACAAACATGAATATTTCAGTGTGTGACAAAAGAGGACCTCATATAAAACCATTTAAGTTTATGTGAATATTAAATTTAATTTTGTAGTATCAAAATTGCATTTTAAAATATTTACTTCTAAATGTTTTGGTTACCTTCTAAACTTTATTTTTTTAGTTACCTAGTAGATGTCTTAGAAATGCAATGATATAAAAAATATAAGTAGTATACATTTTAAATCCTATGCATTTAATACCTTTTTTAAAAATAAATGTTCATTTTCAATAACAATATCAAAAATCCTACCTTATTAAGACATTGCATTGAAACAGGCTTTTTTATTTCTGTTTGTTGCAATATGATAAATTATATTTTAACTATTTCTTTCTGGTAATGTTGTTTATTGTCCATGGTTTAATTTAGAGCAACTGTGAAGCACAGAAATAAGTGAGTAGTAGATGCTGGCCCACTGGAGACCAAACTGGCAATGCAGCTCCTGCTTCTCTACCTCTCTTCCTTCTTTCCCTTCTCTTCTCCCTCCCCTTTTTCCTAACTCTTCCCTCCCTTCTCTCTTTCCTCTCTCTCCCCTTGCTCTCTTCTGGTGCTAGTTGTCTTAGGATTTATTGGCAAGATTTCTGTAATAACAATGCCTTAAACCAAATCACTCTGGAAATGAGCAGAACCAGGAGGTCATTATATACGGCAACAACAAGACTATATGATGATCAATTCTGAAGGATGTGGCTCTCTTCAACAATGAAATATTTCAAACCAATTCCAATTGTTCAGTGATGAGGAAAGCCATATATACCCAGAGAGAGGGATATGAATGTGGACCACAACATTTTCATGCTCTCTATTGATGTTTGCTTGTATTTTGTTTCCTTTCTCAGATTTTATTTCTCGTAGATCCAATTTTTCTGCACAGCAAGATAACTATAAAAATATGTATACACATATTTGATTTACCAAGTATTTTAACATAATTAACATGTAGTAGATTTCCTGCCATTTAGGAGAGGGGTGGGGGCTGGGGGGAAAAATTTGTAACAGAAAACTTTGCAAGGATCAATGTTGAAAAATTACTCATACATATGTTTTATAAATAAAAAGCTTTAATAAAATGAAAAAAAAAAAGAATGTCCCAATAAACTCTGGGTAGAAAATGTCATCTGCATCCAGAAAGAGAACTATGGAAATTCAGTGTAAATTTTTTTTTTCTTCCATGATGGTTTTTACCTTTTGTTCTGATTTTTCTCTCCCAACATGATTCATAATGTATATTTAAAATTTAATATACATGTTTAAAAAAAAGTAAAATAAAATATTTATGTGGTGACAAAAAAAAATAAACCAAATCACTCTGGCTCTTATAGATTGGCTAACTGTAGGTCCCGGTCCAAGCCTCATTTGCTCATTATTTGGACCCAGAAAGCTAAGTGAGTTTAAATAACATTTATTTCTGTTTTGGCCAAAACCCCTGAGGGTCTTTCCCTCCCCAATTCATTCCTTACTGCCCCTCCAAAAAGAGGACATTCTTTGCCTCATTTCTTTTTTTTTCCTTCAATAGTATTTTATTTTTCCAATTACTTGTAAAGATACTTTCCAAAGTTGATTTGTGTAAGATGATGAGCTCTAATTTTTTTTCTCTCCCTTCCTTACATCCCCAAAACAGCAAACAGTCTGATAGAGATTATAAATGTACAATCATTTTAAACATATTTCCATACTAGTCATGTTGTAAAAGAAAAACCAGAACAAAAAGGAAAAATCATGAGAAAGAAAAACCAAGTAAACAACAATCAAAAAAAAAAAAGAAAAGAAAACAACACTTGAAAATAGCATTCTTTGATCTGCATTGTCATAGTTCTCTCTGGAGGCAGTAAGTATTTTCTATCCCAAGTCTATTGGAATTGTCTTGGATCACTCAGTCTATCTTAGTTGATCATCAATCACATAAGCTTTCTGTTATTGTGTCCAATGTTCTGGCTCTGCTGACTTCACTTAGCATCAGTTCATGTAAATCCAGACTTTTCTGAATTCAGTCTGCTCATCATTTCTCATAGAACAATAATATTCCATTACATGCTTTGACCAAGTAATGGTTAACTATCTTCCAGAGACCCCATGTCCAGAGGCTACCTCCTAATGGAGGTGGAGAATGAGCCCATTTATTTTGGATATGGCCCATGGAGGAATTCCTTTTGTTTGACTATGTGTATTTTTCCTGAGGGTTTCCTTTCTTTTCTTTTTTCTTTTTCAGAAGGGAGAGAAGATCGATTTTTAGTAACTGAAAAAATAAAATTTCATTAAAAAATACAGATAGGTGCTTAATAAATGTTTGAATCAAATTGATTCCAGTCAAATCTATTCTCTAGTACATTTCTATTTGAATATGTATGCATATGGAAGTATTAGAATGTTTTCTACTATGACTCTACTATGACTAAAATAAGACCATTAAGCCTTCTACTCAGATTTTTATGATGCTGATCTGATTAGAAATACACTAATATATTGTTGGTAGAAATGTGAACTGATTCAACCATCTAGAGAGCAATTTGTAACTATGTTCAAAGGGCTATCAAATTGTACATATCCTTTGATCCAGCAGTATCTCTACTAAGATTCCAAAGAGAACATGAAATAGTACAAACGTGTGCAAAAATGTTTTTGGCAGCCCTTTTTATAGTGACAAGAAACTGGAAACTGAGTGGATGCACATTAGTTGGAGAATGACTAAATAAGTTATGGTATATTAATGTTATGAAATATTGTTCCATAAGAAATGATCAGCAGAATGATTTCAGAGAGGCCCGGAGTGACTTACATGAACTGTTGCTAAGTGAAGTGAGCAGAACCAGGAGATCATTCTATACAACAACAGCAAGTTTATATGATGATTAATTTTGATGGATGTGGCTCTTTTCAGTAATGAGATAATTCAGGCCAGTTCCAATGGTCTTGTGTTGAAGAGAGCCATCTGCACCCAGAGAGAGGACTGTGGGAACTGAGTATAGATTACAATATAGTATTTTCCACTCTTTTTGTTGTTGCTTGCTTGCATTTTGGTTTCTTTCTCAGTTTTTTTCCTTTTTTTGATCTGATTTTTCTTGTGTAGCATGATAATTTTGGAAAGTATGTATAGAAGAATTGCACATGTTTAATGTATATTAGATTACTTGCTGTCTAGGAGAGAGGGTGGGGGGAAGGGAGGGAGAAATTTGGAACATAAGGTTTTGCAAGGGTAAATGTTGAAAATTATCTATGCATATATTTGAAAATAAAAAGCTTTAATGAATTTTTTAATTAAAAAAGGAAAAGAAATACAAACCCTCATTCCAGTATGAAATATTGACCCCTAAAGGACCTCGTAAGTTTATCCTTTCTTCATAACAATGCCTTATATTGAAAATTTGGCAAGTATATAAAGCTTTTCCTTTGAGATGCTTTGAATAGAATTTCATTTTATAACTTTTTTAATTTTCAAAAAGACTTGTTTTACTATGTTAAAATGAGGGTTAAACCACTTTAACCAAATCTTGATCTCCCTATTCCCTAAATTCCTATAGCTCTTAGTCTAGCATACTTTTTTAGCACATATTTTAATCACTTAATTATATATCTTCCTATCTTTATAAAACTATTTTGTATTATTTATTTTGGCTTTTACTTTACACAGAGAAGTTATACACACACACACACACACAAACCCTTTTGTTTTCTTTTTTAGCTATGCCAAATTAATGTTGTCTCTAATGGAAAAAGATTTTCAATATCTACTGGCTACTCTTTCATATGATCCAACTAAATATTCAGGTAAGTATTTTTTAACTACTATATATAATAATAAGAAGAAACAGATCAAATCAGTGTTAAAGAGTTTATAAATTAGTTCCTCACAACAACCATGTGCAAATATAATTATCCATTTTTAGAAATGAGAAAAATTAAAGCTCAAAAGAGAATTATTATGACTATAATTGCACACCTACAAAGAAATGGGTAGCTACAGATATAGAAACCATACTTTTTTGATTCTAGATTCTATGCCCTCCCCTCCTTACAAATCTGTCGTTCTTTTAAAAATGAGTTATAAAACTAAAAAAAATTGTTTTTTGCTACATTTATATTATTGGAATCCTTGGTGCAAGTTGAAATAATTCTAACTGGTAAAGCAGATAGATGCTTATGTGTAAGAGTAACATAGAAGCTATAAAACTGCCTATCTTTTGACCCATCAATGCTACTACTGGACCTATACTCCAAAGAGATCAAAGAAGAAAAAAGACCTTTTTATTTATAGCAACTTTTTTTGTGGTGGTAAAGAACTGGAAGCTGAGTGTATATTTACAAATTAGAAAATGGCTGGATAAGTAAATTATAGTATATGAATGTGATGGAATACCATTATGTTGTAGCAAAAAAATGAAGGAGATGGTTTCAAAATGACCAGGGAGGACTTATATGAACAGAAGCAGAATGAAATGAGCAGAAACAAAATAATTTATAAAATAACAACAATACTGTAAAGATAAAGAACTTTGAAAGACTTAGTAACTTTGATCAACACAATGACCAACCACTACCCTAACAACTTATGATGAAACATTATCCATCTTCTCACATTTCCTTCACTTTCTTCTTTTTAAAAAGTCTGGATAATATGGCAATTTATTTTAATATCTATATATATTCGTAATGGGTTCTATTTTTCTTGACCTTCTCAATGGATAAGACAGAAGGAGAGAGAAAATTAGAAACTCAACATAAATTGAATTTTGAGAATTTTGAAAAAATAACAAAATTTGTGTGAATATGTGAAATATTAACTAAGGTATAGTATTTCTTTTTCATTAGCTTATATTTTTTATTCAGTCTCAGCTCATACTAGAAAAGTGTCCTTGTGAGAAGAGATTTATAGCCTTGTATATTTATAGAAAAGAAAGCTTAAATGAGAAATTAGAATGCCCCATGTTGGGTATAATATATTTCTACATTCATGTTATGTGTTACTTGTGAATATTTGTGTTTGCTCACTCCTATGAGGGTGGAAGAGAGATGGAGTAGGAGTAATTAAAGAGATATGCTAAGTTTTGCTTATACTTCACTGCCCAAAGATTAAATAACCATCTTTCTTTTTAGTTTATGGAAGGATATTTATTTTTGTCCTTGTTTTATTTATCCTTTTTGGCCTGATTGAATTTTAAAGTTTCACTTTGCATATAACTAATCCAGTTCTCCAGAAAAGTGGGGAGGGGGGAAAGGGGCAATACATCATGTTTCTGATGTATGAGAAATTTCAAGTTAATTATGCTGTTGTTAGACCTACTTGTGAAACAAGGTGCATTGTTCTTTCTTTTTGATTTTGAAAATCACATCCAAGAAAATTATCATAAAACAAGACTTATTATCTATAAGTAACTATATTACTTGAATGGAAGTAGATTCTATACATGTAAAGTTTATTACTATTGTGATTTTATAGGAATATAGAAGATAGCCCAGAGATGTTATACATGAGGATAAGGAGTTATGGGTGTATACAGGAGAAAGTAGATAAGGAGTATTCCTAGGAAATATCAAAAATTCTATGGAACATTTCTTATATTCCTGTCCTGGTTGCAGTTTCCCCATGCCCACATTCCTCATCTTTACAAAATAGGAATGACAGGAAGAACTATGAATTCATTCCTAATGAAATTCTGGTTTTGGAAGTAATAGATATGAAGATGAGAGCATCATTTTATTTCCTTGAGTAATCTTACTTATTTGGATAGTTGGGTTTTGTGTATAATAAATAAAATTTAAAAGTAGCTTGTTACTTTTAAGAATTGAAAGAATTTCATGTCTTTTCACTGTATTTCTTTCATATATCTTTCTTTTAGGCCCCCCATTTTATGTTTCTGACTGTGAAATTAAACATTTGTTTGGTGAGTTACCAAATTATGTTCATACTCTTCTTTTTTTTTAATTCCAATAATTAATTCTGTTAGACTGTCAGTTTGCTGTCAGAATAATAATAGTATCATGTTAAGTATTACAGAATTTCATTATTCAGATACACTCTAATATGACTCCTACAATAAATACCCTGTGAGGTAACTAGAACGAATTTTATTACCCCACTTTATAGACGACGACTAAGTTTCTTTTTTTTTTTTTAATTTAAAGCTTTTTATTTGTATGACATGTATATGGGTAGTTTCCCAACATTGATCTTTACAGAGCTTTCCATTACAAATTTTACCCCCAGTTCCCTCCCCTCCCCTAGATGGCAGGAAGTCCACTACATATTAATAATGTTGAAATGCTTGCGAAGTTATGCAAGAAAAATCCTATCTACAAGAAAAAAAAAGAATCAGAGAAAGGCAACACAATGCAAGCAAATGTCAATAGAGATCATGAAAATGTTACGTTGTGGTCCATATTTCATATCCCTCTCTCTGGGTGTATATGGTTTTCTTCATTGAACAATTTAAACTGGTTTGAGACAATTCTTTGTTGCAGAGAGCCATGTCCATCAGAATTGATCATCATGTAATACTGTTGTTGCCGTGTATGATGATCTCCTGGTTCTGCTCGTTTCACTCAGCATCAGTGACAACTAAGTTTCAAGACAGTTGCTGTTTATACAAGATTTCACAGTTAGTAAGGGACAGTACAGTCTTTCCCCAACTAGTCTATAATGCCTTTAAGAATCTAGAAATGTATGTAATATGAAATCATGAAACTATTTCAGTTTTTAAAATTTCATTTGTTTTTTACTATGGAGTTAGACCAAATCTATAGTATAACATGAATGTATATGTGATATTTCTTTCTGTTCTGTGTGTCATGAATGAATGAACACATTATCCCTCACAATACTAAGCTTCAATCCTTTTTTTTCTCGTTCCAGGTTCAATATGTAATATTCAGTGTCTTGAGAAGGTTGATGCTTTAGAAGAAAGACATAAAAAATGGGGCATTGATTACCTTATTGAGATTTTATATCTCTTTACAGAAAAATAAATGAAAATTAAAGTTGTATAAGATTTGATAATATATGTGAAATCTTACATGATCTTTACCTCCTTCAGCTTTTAGAAGTAACTATGTCAAGAAAATGTATCAACATCTTTAAAAGGTTTTTTTTTTTGAACTCTCATTACATACCACTTACAGTATCTATTGGAATATGCATGTAATAGGGCTACTATTTTATTACAGTTTTGATGATTCCAATGTTGAGATTGAGTATTTTAATTTGAACAAAATTTAGAAATAAAAAATTACTTGTGCCACTTTTCTGCATGCTCAATTCAAGACACCACAAAATCTAGTTCAAGGTTCAAGCTGTTTTGTATTTTAACACATTTTATACCTTTATTGCTTATTATAAATTTTCCCAAAAAGTATCAGTACTTTTTTATTAAAGCTTTTTATTTGCAAAACATATGTATGGGTAATACTTCAACAGTGACCCTTACAAAGCTTTCTGTTACAAATTTTCCCCCCTAATCCCCACCTCTCCCCTAGATGGCAGGAAATCCACTACATGTTAATTATGTTAAAATACTTGACAAATTGAATATATGTATACATATCCCCACACTTATCATTGTTATGCAAGAAAAATCGTATCTGCAAAAAAAAAAATCAGAGAAAGGAAACACAATGCAAGCAAACATCAATAGAGAGCATGAAAATGTTATGTTGTGGTCCACATTTCATATCCCTCTCTCTGGGTGTATATGGCTTTCTTCACTGAGCAATTGGAACTGGTTTGAAACATTTCATTGTTGAAGAGAGCCATGTCCATCAGAACTGATCATCATATAGTATAGTTGTTGCCGTGTGTAATGAAGTATCAGTACTTTTTAAAAAGTATTTTCTTTAAGTAATTGACAAAGTGTTAGCCTTTATTTTAAAATAGTAACATAGTCATCACTTATACAATGCCAATACTGTTCAGCCTTTTAAAAATTTCTTTAATATATTAGAACATATTAGATACAATGTATACATATATATACACAGAGACATCTGTGTAAGTGTATATGGGTGCTTATATGTGTCTATGTATATATTTATATCTTGTTCCCATTTTATATAGTATAAATGTACAGGGCAAGGGGAAGTGAAAAATTACTAGGGCATGATATTGTATATCTTTGTCAGAAATAGTCACTGACTAGAAAATGTTTGTTTACAAACATGTTACTTTGTTACAAAGGGAAGGTTCAGTCAAGGGAGAGGAGTGTAATTTTCATTATGTTAAAAAAAAAAGCATTGATAAAACTTTTTTTTTTAAAGACATGTAGAAAAGTATTTGGCATGTAAATAGTGCTATATTGGGGGACATAGAATAGGCAGCCACAACATGAAACAGGGAAAGTCACATTTTTTTAAATTATGACTAAAAATATACAATGACCCATAATCTATAGGGTCTCAATTTTCATATCTTGTGTAGGTTGTCCAGGTTTCTAATACTGATTCTTCATTTAAATACATGGCAGTTTTTTGTTTTAATGTTTAAATGTCTCACAGATTGGAATTCTAAAAGGGTTAATCTCATAGTATTCTGGTGTTAATTTTAAGAAAAAAGTAGAAGACTATTAGCAATAAGTCTATACTATTTTCAAATAGGAAATCCTATTATAAGCATATAAGTAGCTCAAAATAATGGAAAACCATCATAATTAGGAAGTTGGATATTATAGGGATAAATGATTTTACTTTATAGCTTTGTATTTATGGTTCTTTTAGATGCCCACAAGAACATTCTAATGACATTTTCAGGATTATTAATTTTTCCATTGTGTAATATGATATGCTTATCTATTTCTTTTATTAAACTATCAGATTAAAGGGATACAACTTTTCAAAAGCTGCCAAAATGGAAATGTACTACACACAAGTCTATTTTCAGAGCAAATAAATCATTTCAAAACATCCTAAGAATGCATATTACATAATGTAAACATGATTTGGGTCCCCATGCCACTCAAATGGTGTTAATTAAATACTTTATCTTTCCCAGGCCATGCACATGAATGCACTGTGAATTCGTTATTTCATCTATATAGGAAACTCTGGGATAACTCATCTGTAGCTTACAATCTTAGAAAAATTACCTATTATATTGTGAAATTAAGATGATTAACCAAAGTTGGAATTTGCACTTGGGTCTTCTTGAATGCGAAGCCACTTCACTGTTCCATGGTGCTCTATATTACTTTGCACATAGCAAAGAGGTATTTCATAAAGATGTGCTTAATTTAATTATTAAATCCAACACTTGTTCCTTTAATATAGCCTAATTAATCATTAAATTCATGGTTCCCTTATGAAAAGAAACTTAAGAAATAGATGAGATCCTGGAGACCCCTTTGTTACCTGTTTAAGCAAATAGGGCCCTCTGACCTTTTATGACATTGTCATAAATACTAACTCATGAATACATTTGCTTCTCAGTAACAAGCAATAATAAAGATCTTTCATGGAAAGGCTCCTTTGGAATGAGTTTTTAAAACCAGAGCAGCTTGTTGTGATATCTCTTCATTTCTCATTGGATTTGTTTCATGATACAGCAGCCTTTTATCAGAGACACTTGAATTATGAATGCAGAAAATTGTAGGAAGATGATAGGGCTACATCTTTGTATCATCTCCCTCTTCTCCACCACAATCTTATAATTAGACTACAGTAAATACTTTTATGTCTGGATTCTTTAACAGAGTATAACTTTAAAATTGCAACCTCCTGGAAGTCAAGATCTAAATCAGTAGAGTTTACTATATGCCAAGCTAAATGCCAGAAACAAAATATAAAAATAGTTCCTTCCCTCAAGGAGCTCATGTTCTTACAAAGACAATAAGTACATAAATAGGGACATAAAATATAAAGATAGCAATAATTAACTAGCATTTATATCTCACTTTAAAGTTTGCAAAGGACTTTAGTCATCTTATTTTTACTACAACCCTGTGAGGCAGGTGCTATTATTACTCCCATTTTGCACATAAGGAAAATGAGGCTGAGAGAGGCCAATGACTTGTCCAACTACTATGTGTGTGAGGCAATATTTTAACTCAGACCTTCCTAACTCCAAGTGAACACTCAAAACAACCCTTAGCAGGGAAGGTACCAACTGTTGGGCGTGGGGGATGGGGGTGAGGTGGAGAGAACTAGGAAAGGCCATACACAGAAGATTACCTTTGAGATGAATCTTCATGGGATTTGGAAATTCTAAAAGTAGTAAATTTACTGTCTTTGCACTGGTAGTCTAAACCTAGAGAGCTTTCCTGCCTCACTACTTTTAGAACACTTCATATAAAAAATGATACTTAAGAAGAATTTTGAAGGAAGGAGTGATGAATGCCTGGGCTAGAGTGGTAGCCAACTGAGTAAAGAAAAGAAGTAGAATTCAATAGAGATGGTAAATGTAGAAAAGATTATATTGTCAAAAATGGGGAGGATGAAAAGATGGGGATCAGGAACTGGTGTGGGTGAGAAAGAAGAATCAAGTATCATGCCAAGACTGGGAAAGAGATTAACTAGAATAGTAGTGACCCCTACAGAAATAAGAAAGTATAGGAAAGCTGAGCGTTTTAGAGGAAAAGTTTATGAGTTCAGTTTTGGATATGTTGAATTTGAGATCCCAGGATATGTGGTTTGCATTGTCCAGTAGGCAGTTGGAATTGTAAAATCAATTCAAAATGATACTTATGACATAACTAATTTACAAAGCTCTTGTGATAATGAAATATTTACATAATGAATATAAGAGAAATTCAAACTGGAAATAAAGATTTTTGAAGTCATTTGCATGATAATACCAAGGGAAATGATGAGGTCACCAAATGAGAGATGGTAGAAAAAGAATAGAAGAGGGCCCAGGACAAAGCCTTGGTGAACACCCACAGATAGGGGAATAATATGAGTTATTTAGCAGCAAAGGAGAAGTGAGACAACTAGGAAAAGCAAGGGAGAGGAGGTCAAAGAAACCCAGAGAAAAGAAGTATGCAGAAGAAAGGTAGGGAAGGATAGGGAGTAAAAGGGCCTAGCAATTAAGAGATCATTGGTTTAATTGTATTGAATCTCTTATGGTTTTTGTTTCACGTTTGTCTTTTTTTTGTTTCTCTTGAGTATTGCATTTGAAGATCATTTTCTTTTATTCAGCTCTGACCTTTTAATTAGGAATGCTTAAAAGTTCTCTATTGAACTGATCTAATTGTCCTGGAAAACAATTGGGAGCTCTGCCCAAAGGGCTACAAAACTGTACTTTGATCCAGCAATACCACTACTAGGTCTGTATCCCAAAAAGAAAAAAGAAAAGAGAAAAGAACCTATATGTGCAAAAATAGCAGCTTTTTTATGAGGGCTAAGAATTGCCCATCATTTTGGGGAATGGCTGAACAGGTTGTAGTATATCAATGTAATGGAATACTATTGTGCTAGAAGAGACAAGCAGGATGATTTCAGAAAAATCTGGAAAGACTTATATGACCTGATACAAAACGAAGTGAACAGAACCAGGAGAACATTGTATATAATAATAACATTGTACAAAGATCATCTGTAAATCATTTGTATATTATCAACAATACAATAATACAAGACAATCCCAGAAGACTAATGATGAAAAATGCTTTCTGCCTCCAGAGGAAGAACCAATGGCATCAAAATATAAACCAAAGGATACTATTTTTCACTTTTTTTCCTTTGAGTTTAAGTTTTAAGTTTTCTTCCACAAAATGATTAATAGAAATATGTTTTACATAATTGCACATTTATAACCTAAATTGGTTTGTTTCCAATCTTAGGAAAAGAGAAGGAATAGAATTTGGAATTTAAAACTTAAAAAAAGTTAAAAATTATTTTTATCTGTAATTGTGGAAAATAATTTTTTAAAAGATCGTTGATAACTTTGGAGAAAGCAATTTCAGTTGAATGATATGGTTTGGATGCCTTATTGGAAAGGATTGAAAGGTGACTGAGAGGAGAGGAAGTAGTAACAGAACAATTTTTTTTCTAGAAATTTAATTGTGTAAAGGAGTAGGATAATGGCTTGAGAGGATCACAGAGCATAGATAAGGTTTTTAAAAATAAGGAAGATAAGCAGTACACATGCAACAGGAAAGAAGTCAGGTTAGAGGGAAAAATTGAAAATGAAAGAAAAAGTAGGCCATTGTAAACATTGTAAAGTGATAATTGTGAGCATTCTCTTTAACAATGTTATCTATCAATCATGCATTCCCTATTTCTATTTCCATTTCTTGCTGTCAACTCAATAAAATGAATATTACAATGATAACACTACCTTCAACCTTACCCTGTTTGGCAATGGCAAATAAGAAAAATAACATTGTAGTGACAATAGAAAGACAGGCATTGGAGTACATTGTTGGTGAATTGCAAATTGATCCAATCATTCTGGAAAGCAATTTAGAACTATTTTTAAAAATCATTCAACAGTATATATCATTTGTACCAGTGGTACCATACTAGAAATATACTTCAATGTAATCAGAGATGGAGTTAACACAACAATACATACAAAAATATAGCAGTACTTTTTTGTTCTGGCAAGAACTAGAAAGAAAACATCAGCCATCAGGAATGGCTGAACAAATTATGGCATGTGGATATAATAGAATTCACTGTGCTATAAGATGATGTTTTCAGTAAATGGGATGTTTTCAGAAAAACTTGGGAAGACTTGCATGAACTAATACAAAGTCAAATGAGCAGAATCAGAAGAAAAATTATACAATAACTACAATATTAAGGAAAAACACTAAAGATTTAAAAAATTTTAATAAAGCAGTGACTGATAATCAAGATGCTTGGCAGAAAGGTAGTTAATAATAGGCACAGAATGAGTTCTGCATTTTCAGACATAGATAATATATGGGTTTGTTTTGCTTAAATATATATATATTCATTACTAAAAAAGTACTTTTATTCAATTTTCATGAATTATGCTTATTGCATAATTATCATGAATCATCTCTGCTGCTGTCACTGTCCACCCTGTTCAGGATGAGGATGGGAGGAAAAGGAAAGGAAATAAGCATTTATATAGCACCTCCTCTGTATTAGGCACTATGCTAACTGCCTTATAATTGTTGTTTTACAATTATTATATCAGTAAGCATGATTCATGAAAATTGAATTGAGCCAGATGACAAGGTAGCTGTGACAAGGAGAGGATAGACAAAAACCAATATGCCAAGGTTTTTCATCCATTTGATTGCTCATATAGTGAGTATTTGTTTTTACAGGTTTCTTTCAGTTCTTTGTGTCTTCTATATTTCTTACCGAGTGAAATAAAGATTGTCCTTTATTCAGTAAGCATTTGCACCTTGATTGCTTGTAAAGGAGCTGGGGACCCTGTTAATTCCATTTTTTGGAAACCTAGGCACAAACTATTCACACAACTCTATTCAGAGACTTCTTCATACATACTCTAGGTGGGGGTGGAGAACATTGGAAACAGGATAAATGAAAGGTAAAATTACCTTTCTGGATTAGATTCAGATCCCAGAACTTCCCTGGCCATGATTTTAATTTATATAGATAGATATAAACATAGACATAAATAAAGATAGATAGATAATCTGATTGAGGAAGGAGAGATTGTCCTTAACTATATGGATCAGGAAACACTTTCTGTAACAGGTAGCATATCAACTGAACCCAGAAGGGTATTTATTTTAAAAGATGATTCCCAGTCTTTTAGGGAAATGTCAATTCATCTGACAAACATTTATTAAGTTCTTAAGACATACCTTTGGCTGATTAATGTTACTAGTTTTGTCCCTCCTCAAATTTAATCCTTAAGTAAGGGAAAGTGAACAAAACAAAGTTATTTTGAGACTTTTGCAGCACCTGTTGAGGTAACTGCCAACATCTTCAGGTGTCACAAAAACTGGGTTGGAAAACATAGCTCTGTCAGTTCAGTAACTAAGATCTTCCAAATGCCTCATCTTACTGCTGTTGCAATCTGGGGAATTTCCCCATGTCCTCTCAGCAGTCATTAACTTATCAGTCTCATCTCAAAAAGAATATGGATAAATAAAATGAAAGTACAATCTCTGGGCAAGCCAATTTAGCCAAACATTGAGTAAAACATACATAAAGGAGATGAATTCAATTGTATATCTCACCCAAATAAATCATTCTATCAGCCACAGTCAGTCTTGAAGGAAGACAAACAAAAGTTGATAGAAAAAAAGGAAAAGTCTCAAAGGATCAGTCAGAGAATATCAGATCATTCTGTATATGAGTTTTTGGTTTGTTTTGTTTTTTGATAAAAACTAAGATTTAGATTTCTTCTCAGACCATATCAGAAAAACAATGATTTTCCTTTTTCTATGTATCTTTTTCAAATCTGGTAAGAAATTTTTTAGATTTGTCTTCTTAATAGAATTTACCAGAATCTCAAATCAAAGATGATGGTAAAGAAAGGGAAGGAAATGACAGCAGTGGCTGATATTGGGGTGTGGGGTAGAAGGTGGGTGTAAAGAATGAGTGGATAGTGTAAGGACGGTGGATCATCTGAGACTGAACTGACCTTATATGATAAATGTATTTATCTTCTTAGAACCAGGAACTAGATTCAGTTATCACAAATCACAGAATATTACAATCATTATTTTAGTCCTCTCTTCCACACACTTAACAAGAAGCCTCCATCATTAAAATACATATTTGAGAAAAGCCTTGATAAAGTCATTTGCACAGTAGTGTAAATAATTAATGAAATTTAATATTTCCTCTCTTAGTCATATGAACAATGGTCAAAATGCCTATTTGGATGAAAGGCCTTCAAACCAGAGGGTTGGTTTTGCTTATAAGATGGATCCAAGGAAATCACCCAGATTATTAACTAAAAGCCCTACATAAAGGAACTCTTTCAGAGCACATAGGGCTAAAGCACACTCCATATCTAGGGCACTCTACTCCACCCTTTCCTGGAAGTGGGTGTCTCTCTAAACTGGACTTAGGCAGACATGTGAGTAAACTGAGTTAAATCCTAGGGAGAACCAGACCCCCTAGAAGGATGACCCTAGTGAGGTCAAAACAAAACAAAACAAAACAAACGCCTACAATTTAGGTTGTAGTTCAAATTCCCAAAAAGGAGGTAGAAAAGTACCCAATGTACAATATGAATAACATATGAAAGGCATTTTTTTTCTAACACACAAAAGAATTGCTAATCACAAAACCTACTCATAGAATGATAAAATGACTTAAATCAGAATTCAGCAATTTATTTCTACTGTTAGATTTCAGGCTGGGAAGTTGAATTGTAAATATCAGATCATGAAACAGTTTGTGGGACTGCCAAATAGGAATTTCCCATTTTATCTTGGCTCTGAATTATCTAAATAACTCCTGGTTCAGGTGTTCTGGCAGTGTTCATTTTCTTCAATGAAGAAATTCTCCTTGCCTCTCAGGCATTCCACATGATGTATCCAGAACCCTTCAGACTAACAACGTTGCCTCCAAACTTGGACAGGTGAGAAGTCATGTAAATGAAAGAATTTTACTAGCCCTAAGGATGCTGTTGAGGGAAGGCATCAATCATGTGGCCTGCAGGCTGCATTTGGCCCAAAACACTCTATAGTGCATCCCAAACCAGATTAAAATATAATTGGGCAATAGTTAAAATGAATAAAAAATGTAAGAAACAGATAATATTAAAATAAAAGATAGATTATGTCAATAGATAATAAAAATATAATTTAATAATGAAGTCAATATGAAGCTTGCTGTCTTGTAGCTTTTATTTCTATTTGACTTTTTATTTTATTTCTATTTGACCATTGTTGTAGAGGCAGAATCAACAAGATTGCACAAATTATTTGATTTAGAGATAAAGGAAAGGGAAAAATCTAGGATGATTCACAAGTTAAACATCTAGGTGACTGGAAAGATGTTGTAGAACTCTATATAAATAGGGAAGGGGAAAAGAGCAAGTTTGGGGAAAGGGGGCAAATAAATTTGTATGTGCCAAATTTGAAATGCTAACAGGATATCTTGGTGGATTTGTCCAGCTAGATGATGTGGGACTGGAATTCAGGAATGAGAGAGAAACAGACAGACAGACAAAGAGAGAGAGAGAGAGAGAGAGAGAGAGAGAGAGAGAGAGAGAAAGAGAGAGAGAGAGAGAAACAGAGACAGAGAGTAATGCTGGAGATATAGATTTGTGAAATATTTGCATAGAGATGATAGTTGCACCCAATGAGAGTGGGTGTGATTTCCAAAGCAAAGAGCAGAGAAATGAGAAGACTTGAGATAATCTTGGGAAACACATATTAAAGAAGCAGGAAATAAATGAAACCAGAAGGAAGGGAAAGAAGCAGCAATATAAAAGCTGTTTTTCTTCCCTCTAATTTTTCATTTTCTACCTTAACAATTCCTTTATGAAGCCTTTCTGATTCTTTTATCACAATTTCTCTTCCCCAAACCTAGTATTTATTGCCTAACCATTCATTGGTCAATTCATCAGAGGCTTCCTTAAGCAGCTCTTCCCTCTATCCCTTTCCTAGATGGCACAGTGGATAAAGCATTGAATCTGTATTTCAACCAACTTGAATTCAGGTCTGGCTTCAGACACTAGATCTGTGAATACGATGCTCAATTTATCTCAGTATTTCTAAATTATAAAGTGTTCTTAATTCCTTACTTCCTGATTGTGTATGTGACCTACACAGTTCTTGGTAGAGATACAAAAGAATATAAGATCCAATCCCTGTCTTTCAATATTATCGCTTTCATACACACACACACACACACACACACACACACACACACACACACACACA